>JAABLK010000639.1:0-20571 GCA_012295415.1 Phytophthora chlamydospora | reverse complement strand
GCTGGCGAGGCTCACCCACCCGTGTCCGTGAACCGCCGATCGCGCTTGGAAAGGCTTCACGCCTCGCCAGAAGTTGGCCTCGGCGGATGGCCAAGAGTCAGCCGACTTGGAGGCTCGGCTACGATGGTGCCAAGGACAATCGGACAGCTGGCTACACTCCCGCACAACCTGTAGCGACCCTACGCACACCTCACAAGCCAGCAGACTCGCTGCAACGCGTCCGCGACGAGAACGAGCTATTTGACAAAGGTTGGTTCTTTCGAGTCGAGCAAGTGCAGACCGAGACGGACTCGAACCCGCGTCGTTCTGGAGCGTCCGAACGGTTGAGCAGAAGCATCTGGCGCGGATGCAGTGGAAAGCCCAAGCTCGACGAGTTCTCTCCTGCTTCTATCGTGGGGAATGGGCTACAGGAGATGCGAGGACGTGCGGCTGTGTGGATGCAGCAAGACGCTGAAGACCTAGAGCTACTACAAGAAGGAGGAGATACGCAAGACACTGGTGACTTTGTGGATGCTATTGGACAACCCAGAGTGGATGGTGTCGCTCAAGTTGCGGGAGTACGTACCCCGACAGTCATATCGGCTGAACTATGGGCCTTCGAAGAATGCTCGCGACCGCTGAGGCTTGAGCTCTCCCAGCATCCGGACGTTCGTCGGGGACGACGAACGGACGGTCGGGGAGAATGTCCCGTGACCCGTCACACGGGCAACGTGCCAGGAGGCCGGCTGCTCGGCTCGCTCGGTTCGACGCGCCCGTGCCGCGCATAGAGGTATGCGGAGGAGCTGTACCATCCTGTGATGAATCGAGACGCCCACTTCTCGGCCCCACCGACGGTCGACGGAAGCTGCTGTCTGGACCGGGACGGGTGTCAAGACGCTAGGCGGTGCAGTTCTGTAAATGAGAAGGAGGGTTGGCACGGACCGGGACGGAACTCATGTCAGCTACCCTACAAGGAGAAGACGACGAGGTGTCGTCCCTACCAGATGAGGTCTGCCCGGCTGACAATAGAGATCGCTAGTCAGTCTTACATTTCCCTTGTCTTACTAACAACTACAACAAGAAGCTTTATTGTTTATTTGGTGCCGTTCTACTTTCCACTCTTCGACCAGTCCGACTACAGCCGCAGCGTACCCGACCCAAGGGCAAAGGAGGTGTACGACACGTGGTGGAGAAGCAGGGTACTCAAAGATACCGGATATACCGGACCAAAAGTTTGGTACAACCGTCGTATTCACAATGTGACCAGCGTGCTCATCATCATCGTTTGGCATGCGCAGCTCCACTCTCGCACAGTCGATCTTCAGCGAGTATCGCGCGTCAGCACTGCACACCAATTTGTACTGCCCCCGCACCAGCCGGTAAGCATGGCAGCTTAGCTGCATGGCTAATGTCATCAGCTCCGAGTCGGCTGCATCTTCGGTAATCGGAGTCTGGCGCATCCCCAAACTTCTAAACTCCTTCACGTAACTCTCCTGTTACCACTCTTATAGCGTTGTCAGCTCATCAATAGGGTCTTCACGTTCAACCAGTTGCTTGATCTTTCTCCAGTCGCTTTCAATCCACGATTGTTGATGTGCAGCACATTCCGCCACTGATAGTCAACTGGTCAACCCGTTCTCGCTGGCAGGCCTCCCAGTTGGCAGTGGCGAACGCAAAGAAGGTATCATGATTGTCATTTCCGAGCGACGGTAGCATATCTGACAGATGCGTACAGTGAGCTTTCGCACTGCCCGCCTTCATCATTATCTGCAGCGCTTATCACTTTTCTCATTGGCATCTCGTGAACAGCGGCTTCCAACCTGTACAATGTCATCAGCAAAAGTTCACTAAAAAATCACTCCAACAACCGAATCCAAGCAAAGCACTCTCGCAATATTCCGTTTGGGCAAGAGGAAAGCTGATTCCGTCAGTTTTTGTAGGCCATACGGCGCTGATGATAACTCGTGTCGACAGCATGAGATGGAAACGATCGATGGCGCGTCTGGGTCGTGGTGGTGTGGTGATGAGCGGTGTGTGTGTGGCGGACGTGTAGGCGGCGTATGTGGTTGTGTGTTGGTTGTTTTGTGATGGCGTTTTTTGTTTGTGTGAGGGTTGTGGTTCGGTATTGGTGGTCAATTGGCCGAGCGGTCTAAGGCGCCAGTTTAAGGCACTGGTCCGAAAGGGCGTGGGTTCGAATCCCACATTGGCCAACTTCTTCTTTCTTTTATCACGCTGCTGCTGTTTCTGGCGCCGCGACTCCTGTCGCAGCCTGTGCTGGGCCGGCTGCTACTGCCATCGAAACAAAGAAGACCATGGCCAGCACGAACTTCGCCACAACCAGCACCACTCGTATCACTTCGCACGCGCGTTCGCAGCACGACACCGACGCCTTCTTGATCACCTTGGCGTACTTGACGATGGAGCGGGCTGTGCTTAGCTCCAGGTCAGGCAGGTAAGCGTAGCACGTGGTATGGGCAGCTTCCCACCATTTGAGCAAGGGGTGGCCGTACGCGCCGTAGTATTCAGCGTTGACCTTCAGCACTTGGATAGGCACGGCGAAGACCGCGCCCCTCAGAAAGTAGGCGTACGCGACGCCCCGCAGCTTGCTTATCGTTTCGTCCTGAAGCACGGCCTGATATTGGGTCAGGCAACGATGCCACAGCAGACCATTCATGCAAGCCACACTCCATATTTTACGCCAAAGCACGCATCGAACTCCTCGTAGAGGAGGCGTGACGACCCATCCGAGTACACAGAAGGCTCCGACGAAGCAGTAGACAAGCAACTCGATCGTAGCGTAGGAAGCCCACCAACAGGCTAGCATCTCTGAGAAAGTGCCCAGGAGAGCAGGGCGAAACCAGAAATGAGCTACCTTTTCTCAGATTCGTCTCGGCGGTGCAGCAGTACGGTCAAAACCATTAAAAGTCTCTCGACGAAGCCTCGTCAAGGACCATCATCACTTGTCTCTCCGTCGGTCTCGTCCCGTTTCATTCTCTCGACGCCCGGAGTTCACGCCAGAGGAGTCATTCGACAATTCATCGAGAGAAACCCCAGACCATCCGCGACGCCCAAGAATCAACGACGCGCGCTGCGCCACCATGAGCGACCGCGCCGCCATGCTCAAGAAGTTTGAAGCGTTCCTCGAGGAAGAGGAGAAGCCAAGCACGCCCGACACGTCACTCCTGCCGTTCGCCTGACCCAGATCGCCTTCTGGAGCGAGATGCGACGCGTCCTGGCCATGAACGACGACTCTGTCGGCCTCAACGTGCTGGACGACATCGCTTCCGCCGTCATTTACTCGATGGGCACCGCGGCAGCAGCTTTAGTACGTCCAGTGTTCGTTCTTGCGACTCCCGCGCTGCAGACTGTCGGCGACGGAGTTGCCGCGCATGCCATCTTCGGAGGAGGGTCCCCATCAGCGAAACGGGCTCCCGCTGAAGAGTCCCAAACACAAGAAACAGAAGACGACGGACAAGTCCCAGGAGAAGACGTCCGCCGCGGAGAAGAAGAAAAAGAAGCCCGTCATGGAGAAGAGGAAGAAGACGACCGCCGAGGAACAGAAGCCAAAGCTCGAATTCACGCTGGCCCCCTCCCCGCCGGCAGCCATGCGCGCCGCGATCGAAGATAAGTACGCTGAGGCAGCCTAGACCGGCAAGTGGCCGTACCAGCTGGCGTTCCCGTGGGCGGACCAAGCGCTCTGGTACGACCCTGAGGGGACCCCGACGTGCATCTCGCCCACTAGCGATTCTGGATGGCGTGTCGACGAGCGTTCTTCGAGTGGGCACTTCATGCCCCTCTCGCCTCAACGTCGGCGCAGACTCAGCGGCGTAAACGGAAGATGGCCGCAATGCGCGAGCGGCTCGCGTTCCTCAGCCTTTGTGTGGAACGCTGGGGTTACTACGGGTAGCTTCACCGACTGGAAGGCGACGGCAGCGACAACCTCATGTGGTGGGGAGGCCAGAAGGGTCTCCGTACCTCAGAGGCGAAGGGCTACTCGGAGTCCTGCATTCCCGTGCACGATCTGCTGGACTTGTACGAATGCAACGGTCCCGAGCACCGACACAAGATCCGTGACGCTCTCAAGCCCTTCAAGCCGGACGCCGGCAGCTTCAGCACTCTGCCCGAGCTCCTCGAGAAGCCCGGAGCGCTCGACCCGGACTCCGCAGAGTACGGCAAGAGGCTGAGCGACACCGCTCTAGCACGCATCGCCCTGGACGCGGCGTCAGACAAACCCGTACCGGATGACTGGGTGCCCACAAAGACTGAGGGAGTGTCGCGCAAGTTGCTTGAAGACACCTGCATCCGTGACCTCCGCCTCAAAGTGGAGCGACAGCTCGCTAACGGCGAGTACAAGAAGTCAGTCATCCAGCCGTTTGAGCCGAAAGAGGCAGAACCGGGCCGATGGTTCTCCGACCGCAGCGGACCCCGGGACGTCATGCCCGCATCCTGCCACCTCTGAGCACGAGTCGGAGAGCGACAACGAAGAGGAGCGAGGAAGAAGAAAAACCAAACAAGAGCGGAGGCGAAGAGAAGTCGCACTCCTACCCTTCAAGTCCCGAGCAGCAGTCAGAGAGCGATGAAGGCAGCGAGTAGGTCGACGAGAGGGGGGGGGGTCCTGTCCACGACAGCAAGATCCGGTCCGGGGCGCATCAGCAGCCATCGTAGTCGTCGTAGTTCTACATTTTAAGAAGAGTTCTACATTTTAAGAAGATAATCTTGGCAGCCCCGTGAGTTTCACTCCTGTAGACCAGCGTTCCTACGCAATGCCGGTACAGTCAGTAGTCGCACTAATCCACTCGAAAAGAAAGTAAAAGAAAGAGGCGCTTCGGCATTCAGTAGCCGCAAGCCCTAGCGCGGCAGCAGACTCGTATCACCGGCATCGCCACACGCTCAGAAAGTAAAAAGAAAATTTGAAAAGAAGCTTCGGCACTCAGCAACCGCAAGCTCAGGCACGACAGCAGACCCATGTCCCTGTCGTCGCCGCATGCTCCTAGAAGAGCAGTTCATCTTCGTCGACGGCCGTATTCACTTCAGCAAGGAAAACACTCCGTCGTAACTCCGGCCAACCTCCTTCCTTCCTCTGGTCATCGTCAAACAATGCGATCAGCGTATTTTAGTGAGGGAGGAGAGAGGTTGCGGCACGCCAGCACGTCTCATAAGAAGCAGTGAGCACTAGATACTGGTCTTGACGGCCCTTAACGCGCTTCGCCAAGATATCCACGATGGCCTGTAAAGACGACTTCTTCGCTCCCAAGCGTCCGGCGTTCCACGAAACTTGTAGTTGGAAGATCATCAATCGTCATCGGCCCAGCGTCATCAGCCTCAGGTTGGCTTTCTACCCCAGCATGCACTTCGTTCAGAAACGGACAACTCCAGCGTCCAGGGAACTTCTTGAGACGATTTACATTCACGGACACGAGTCGGTCCAGATTACTGGGGATATCAATCTAGGTGTTCTCGCCGAGCTAACCTACGACGCGGTACAGCCCATACCACGAGAACGCCAGTTTCTTCGTCTACTTCTCGCCGCAGCGAGCCCGGGAAACTGATACACCCAGACAGCGTATCCTTCCTGGAATTTCACAGAGACTTGATCCTCAAGTCGACGAGCGTGTCTGTCCTGCGCCTTCAAGAGTTGACGTTTCACCAGGCGACGCGTGTCGCGCATAGATAGGTACAGTCGACGCCGGTATTCTGCAATCTCGTTGCTTTCCATTCGTTCTTCACGTTCAAGAACGCTAAGTCTAGCGGGAGAACGGGGTCACGCCCATACAAGCTAAAGAACGGAGAGTCACCAAGCGCTTCGTGGTAAGAGGTACGGTAGGCAAACAGAACTCTCGGTAGGTGGAGATCCCAGTCGGTGTGTGCCTCGCTGACGTACATCTTCAGCATTCCAATAAGAGTTCCATTGAAGCGAGCCCCTGAGTTTGCGGATGGTAAGCCGCGCCGAATAGCTTCTTGATCCCGAGAGTCTCGTAAAATGACTTGACCAGCTCCGAGATGAAGTACGTTCCTCGATCGCTGAGAAGGCGTTCAGGAACGCCATGGCGGCAGAGTACCTCATCCACCGTGATACGTACGAAAGTGAGCGTGTCCAGAGATTCCACAGCAAAGGCTTCGACCCAGCGGGTGAAGTAGTAAGCGAACACCAAAATGAACTTGTGGCCGGGAGGCGTGGTCACTAGAGGACCAACCGCGTCCACTTCGAGCAAAGAGAACGGTCCAGACAGCTCTTGAATAGGCATACGCTGCAACTGACCGTTCCTCCAAGGGCGATAGCCTCTTCCACTCCCACGTGCACTTCCAACGCTTGTATGAACCGCAGCTCTTGACGCACTTGATAGACATGTTCGAGTTGAGGGCGTAGCCTTCAATAAAATTGCCTGCATCACCAACAGTCTGGAAAGAGGCATGCAACTGCAGGTCGCTATAGCCATGCACAGCCAGCAAGTCAATTGGCATTCTTTTCGTTGAATGATCTTGCAGGGGGGGAAGGAACAACTTCCCAAAAGTAGCATCTTGTTTAGATTTTAAACAAAACTTGAAACCACCTGCCCAATCAGAACGCATGCTCTTCGTTGTGGCTCCAGATGATAAAGTTGTCCTACCCAAAATCTAGTAAATAAACTGAGTTCAGGTAGATCTTGGCAAACCGATTTGAGTGGAATAATTTTTGTATTTTGCAAATAGCTATCGAGAGGCATGGAATTCAAAACAAGGCTGGTCGGGATTCGAGCCGTACACCACAGTTAGCGACTAAATAGGGTGAACGGAGTAAACATCGCTCAAAGAGGCCTTTCAGCGTTTGGCTGGTAGCCCAACTTGCTCGGGCCTCCAGGATTGATGCCAAATCTGGGGCCAACTACAGCTCCAATGGAAACCCAAACCATTCTTCTCCATTACTGGGTCTCTTGCTCGGAGCTCTGGTAAAAGGTCATGTGCGCCGGGTGCTGCATTGCCGCACTGTCCCTCAACTGGCGGTTGAGCAGCTTCATGACGTGCGAGGCCTCCTGGATGTTTTCGATCGTAAAGGCCAGCGACTCGTTGATGAGGTCCAACTTGTAAATGCTCTCGTCCAGCGAGCCGCTTGAGCTGCCCGTTAGCGACGCCCGCAGCGAGTCGTTCGCCGTCTCTACCAACACCAACATCACCAGCATCAGTCCAAAATGCCCTCTCCAACAGCCAACAGCATAACACCTCTCCGTTCGCTCACTCAATGACACCAACTTTTTTTCCAACGGCACGGGCAGCCGCTGCTCTTGCTGCTGCGCCGCGCCCTGCGAGCGGAAGACAAAGGATGAAGAGACCGGCACGGAGCCAATGGAAGAGGCCGCGCGGGCCGCCGTGACGGCCGCCAGCTCCGTGCCGCGCTCGCGAGCCTCTTGCAGCTTCTTCAAGGCGAACTCGCGCAGCGCCGACGTGTCCATCGTGGCAAATGTGATCTGATTGGCCAGAATTTTGACAGTTGGCGCCAAACCCGGAGACTTTGATTGACTTGGACTCGGCTACGGATTATTGAACGCCATGCGCACGCGCATCTGGGAGGACGCCGCCGCGATGAGCGTGGTGAGCGTGCTGGGCTTCATCATGAACGAGGAGGGCGAGGTGGTGGGTTCGGAGCGCACGCAGGTGCTATGCAAGCTCATGCCGTCCATCCACACGCTGTCGCACCGCGCGATCCTGGCGCTGCTCATCACGCAGCTCAGCGACGCCGACGCCCAAGTGTGAGTGCAGATGATAGAGCTGTAGCGATTGCGGGAAGTACTCATGGAGGATGTTGCTGCAGGTTTTATGCGGAGGGCGGGCTGAAGGTGCTGAACGCGTGGCTGGCGGACGGCACCACCCGGCGCGAAGCAGGGCTAACCAAGGACAAGAAACGTATTGAGATGTTCTCACAAGTGCGCGCGCTGTTGCGGGTGAGTGCCTACAGCTGGGCATGCAGTATAGGGGGATATTGTGGTGATAGCTAACAGCTTTGGTGCTGCAGATTCTGGATGTGAATGTGCAGACGGACGTGCTGAGGAAGCAAAACTCGTACCTCACAGGCACCTTGCCGAAGGTCATTGAGCTGCTGGACAATGCAGGACCTGGTACCATAACATAACGCTACGATGCGTAGTGCAGGCCTAGTTGCCGTGACGATTAACCGATTGTGTACTTGATGTGCAGACTACGCGGCGGAATGGAGTCGTCTGAATATTTACCGTCGCCACTTTGAAAGCTCCTGCGGTGTGCCATCTACCGTCAAGGAAGGACGCAGTGAACCCCGACGGACTGCCAATAGCTATGTGAATGGCAATAACTCGCGCAACGGCAAGTCAGCAGGTGAAAACTTGACTCAGCATTCGTTCGTGTCTGCGCCCACAACTTCCTCAACGTCGACGAGCGCTGCGTCTACAGCTCGGAAGCCGGCCAGCTCGGCATCCACATCCACGACAACCTCTTCCAGCTCAAGCACGACTCGGATCTCACCTTCCTCCGTGCTGCAGTATCAACCGAAGTCGTTTCTACAGAAAGACGGCAGCACCAGCAAGCAGGACCAAGATGACCTCGAGGAATACGTGGAAGATGACGACGAAGAAATGCTGCTTGCCGGTGAGGGCGTGATCACAAATGTCAACCAGGCAGCGTTGAGTGCTTCTCTGGAGCTGAAAATCCGGGGAAACGGGCACGACATGCAGTATGGGGAGCGGTCGCCTTGCCGGAAGTGCAAACGCATGGTTTCGAAGCGGTGCACGCACTGTGAGTACTGTGCCAAGTGCGGACAGAAGGACAAGTGCGAACCAATCAGCGTGACACCCACATCGACATCGCTAGGCGACAATGGCAGCGATACCAACGCGGCTGGACATGGTGTCGGTGCCAAGGCGCTCTCGGTGAAAGACCGTAACGTGCAGGTGCTAGGCTCAGTGATGGACGCGGCTATCTACCATGCCTTCCGCCAGGAAGACTTTCACTCCGTGTTCAGCCTGATCCAGAACGGCATGGACGTGAACTTCCAGCGAACCGAATCTGATCACTCGTCGGCTCTGATGGCGGCTGCACACCACGGTCGCGATGACGCTGCTAGCAAGCTGCTCAGCCTTGGCGCGAACCCATGCCTTGCAGACCATTCGGGCAACAAGGCATGGAACTTTGCTGAGCGACGAGGGCACACGGAGCTCATGGAGAAGCTCAAGAAGTGCTGCGAGGAATGGGAAGCGAAACACAAGGAAACAAGTGCGGAGGCGCAGCCATAGCAACACTTGGGGTCGGGCAGCTTCACCAAAATGCGTTGAGAAGAACACGAAGAATTGCGGTATATCAAATCACAGCCGAGGAAATGAAGCGCGCAGTTCTGGTGTGGAAATGACTGCGGAGTACTTCGAAGTATTCTTCTTTATGGTTTAGTTGAGCAGAGCTCCCTACCCGTCAATCGCTTTCAACCTCGATATGAGATCAGAACTTCCAATCCGGGTCCACGTCCATTGCCCACACAAACTTCTCCCGGAGTGTCTTGGAGAACACCGATGAAATCGGGACTTCGTTCTGTTCACATGGAGAAAACTGTTAGCCACCAATCGAATCAATGCATGCAAACCCCAACACGCCCACTTACCCTTTTGCACCATGCGACGGTGATGCGCGGGTCCATGTAGTTAAGCTTGGACGTGCCGAGCGCGACCTCTTTGTTGTCCGTCTTGTCCTGAAGACGCAGCGACAACGCCTTGATCTTCTTCTTCCAGCTCTCGATCTTCTTTGCAACTTGGTCAGCTGAAGGAGTCCGCTGGAACAGATGGGCTTGGGCTTTCTTCGCAAGAGCATCTTCCTCCTTTTTGTCGGCTGCAGACTTCTCCTTCTTCAACTGAATGCTGCTTCCCTTGCCCTTGGAAATCAGCGTCTGCCACTGCTTGAGATCCTTGAGCTGGCTCTTCAGCTGATCAAGCTGTGCATTCATTTTGTCCAGCGTGGTGTCGAAAGACTTCGGCGCCGTGCGCTGGTGATTACACAGAATGGCGACCTTCCGGTTGGCATCGTTGTACAGCACAACCTTCGGCGCGACTTCCATCTTGCCATGCGGATCCAGCTCGTCTCCTGACGGTCCAGGAAGCTCTTTCTCTAGTGTGAATGACGCATTGAAAGTACGGAATACCTTCGCGCTGAGCCCAGGCATGAGCGAGCTCAAGTGCTTGTTCAGCTCCGTGACGGACAGCTCATGGAAAACCTCCTCGTTCTTGCCCTTCTTGACACAGAACCGCTTCAGGTTCTGGTACACTTGCTTGCCGACATCGCCATATTGAGCCAACTCAACAGTGTTGTTGTAAGGCATCGAATCCTTACCGAGGAACGACAACGTGACCGCACAGTTTTCGTCATTGAAAGACATGTGCTCTACGCGCAGACTGCAGCAGCCCACTGTGTCAGCCTCGTCCTCCCCTTTCTCGTTACCCACACGCAGCGCCAGAACGTCAATAACCCACATGGCAGTTGAACGCTGCTTTGTGAACATGTCCTTGGCTTTCAAGCCCTTGGTATAGTCCCTTCGGATCTTGTCGATGCAGTTCTTCAATCGCCGGGCTTTTTCGTATTTTGCCAAGTCCGACTTGCCCTTGAAGCTTGAGCTGGCCGCAAAAAACACGTATTTGATGCCGCCCATGACGTTCTCGTTCCAGTAGGCCAGCCACGAAACTGTATCACGATGGATCACCTGCTTCCAGGCATGACCTGGCACGTTACAGATAGGCACACGATCCGAGATGCCCACATTTACCGTCACGTCCTCCGGCAACACACGTTCTTTCAGTGTACCAGTCTTGGGATGCTCGCCACGACCGCGGAACAGACCAGGGGGTTCAATTCGGAAGTTGCCCACCTTTTCTAAATGGCCATCGACAAATGCGAAGCCGTTGGTGAACAGCTCCATCTCGCGCTTCTCCTTCTCCGGCAGCTTCTCCTCTTTCGTCATGTTCTTCTTCTCCTCGCGCTGCTTCTCCAGATACGTCGCAATGCGAGAAAAGTCGCACGCTTCGAAGCTCTTGACGTCGTGTTGCTTGCCCAGCACCTTCTTAAAGTCCGTGAAGAAGTTCTTGTTGAAGATCTTGGCCGTCTTAGGGTTGCCGAGCTGCGGACCGTCCTTGGGGATCGCAGCGTAGAAGCTGGCGACCTCTTCCTGGTTTGGGGTCAGCTCGATCTCCTTGCCGTTGTAAAGCAGCGGCACATGGTGTGGCTTGTACGGGGGCGGGAACATGACGCCGTTGTGCTCGAGCGTGCGCCATTGGATGCCCTCGGGCAGCTCCTCGGCGTTCCACCAGCGGAAAGCCTTGATAGCCATATCCAGCCGCTCGCTCTTAGAGTGTACCTTGAGTTTTCGAACGTTGGCTCCCTTCTCTCTCTTCACCTTTGCTCTGCCATTGGTTGCCGAGGAGTTGGCCTTGATCTTCCTGCTCTTGGAGGCGGACGACGACGTGGACGAGGCTTTCCGTTTGACGCCCGTCTCCTTTTTCACCACCGTCTTTTTCTTCTCTGCCGTCTTGCCATTGGCTATCGTCTTCTTATTGATCGCCTTCTTTTTCTTAAGCTGCACGAGCGGCATGCTGTCCGAGTCCGAATCCGAATCCACGCGCGGCTTCTCCTTCTTCACTGCGCGCACGGCGCTACGCTTGACCGAGGACGACGCTCCCTTGGGGGTGGCCGGCTTGCTCTTCTTGCGCAACATGGAGATGGGGATCTGGTCGTCGTCGCTGCTGTCCATGGGGGCGAAGTATCTAGTGGCTACACGGTGGAGAAGATAATGAGAGCCGCGATCCTAGGGCCAAAGGAAAGAGGGGGGAACACAGCTCAAAGTCGACCCAAACGTCAACTATTCAACTACGCAGCCGAGTGACCGGCAGACGCAGTGCGACGGGAACGCTCTTCCCCCCTTGACGTGAACGCACCTCTCGAGCCGCGCTTGCTTTACTGGGCCAGCGACGCTTGCCGGTGCCAAAGTTAAGGTGGAACACACGAATATTTGATAGCATTTTAGCAAAGAACTGATATCGCATTGATAATTTATATCAGAGTTGATCATAGCAATTATCACTTTCTGCGAATTTACGGTAAAAATCAAAGTATATTATTCCCGTGTAGGCACATATAAATAAAATAAAGCCAAAATGATAATGATACGATCTGCAGAGGTTACGCGCTCCATTCATCTGGCATAAGCGAGCTGAATTCACTATCATCAGCCCCTTTAAGAGGCCCCAGATATATTCACAGGCACCAACTAGCCTGCTATTTACTTGCAGTCGTTTGTCGAGCGGCACCTATCATCCCTATTCAAACCTGGCTGCGAGCAAGACTGAATTTTGCAGCTTCAAACTGCAGCTACCCATATCTAATGAGATGGAGCGGTGTTATGTGTGTGAGAGGGATGTCCACCACCTCTGTGGCAATGCCATACTGTGACGAAGCCACACTCGAGACAAAATATGCTACCATTGTATTTGAGCGCGCTCAGTTATACACTCCGCAGTGTACGGAGCTCATAGTCACAAGTTATGCCTAACAAAATAGCAACAGTCGATGCTCTCGTAGCCAATCCACACAGCATCCAACATCTTCTTCCTGACGTTGGCCTTCTTCCTCATTGGCAACCTGGTCATGCATATCATCGAGGTGACCGATCGACGTGCGCGCGGTTATCCTTGTAATCCCCATCCTGTCGCGACGTGCCCCCTTTTCAATTACCCAGGCAAGAGCGCGTAGGGCCAATGACTGACTTTACCTCGGTTCGAGTTCAACGGATTTCGTACCAATGCCAGATGTGAAATGAGCACAAATGGATACCACTCAATAGTACTGACTATCACTCTGCAGTTGGAGAAAGCAATATTTTGTTCTGATATCACATACGGATCCGAAGCATTTACTCCGAGTACTATTCATAATTACTATATGAAAATGTTTGAGCAATAAACCGACCGACCGCGCCGACCGACCAGCAGGCGGTGGACGTCACTCGCTCTCCATTGTTCCAAGCACCAGTCTTACTTTCCCGTCATGCCCAGCTCGGAATCCTCGACGCAGCGTGTGGCCACGCAAGTGGCGGTGGCCGCGGCTGGCGCCGCCATGGCCTACTACGTGGGTTCGCGCAGCAAGAGCGCGCGTCGGGCGGCGGCCAAGCGCCGCGCCAAGGCCGTGGCGGAGGCCAAGGTGGCGTCGCTGCCCACGGATCTGGAGCGCCGCAAGCTCACGTCGGTGGTGGTGCGTGTGCCGGCCACGACGGCCAACATGGGGCCTGGCTTCGACACGATCGGCATGGCGCTGGACATCTGGACGGAGATCTCGGCCGAGGTGGTGGCCCCTCTGGAAGGCGACGAGCCTAGTGTTCGTCGCATGACGCTCACGAACGAAGGCGAGGGCGCCAAGGAGCTACCCACGGACGAGAGCAACCTGGTCATCGTGGGTATTAAGGCTGCCTTTAAGGCCGCGGGCGAAGATCTGCCGCGCCACATCAAGGTGCACTGCAAGAACCGCATCCCCTTCGCGCGCGGACTGGGAAGCAGCTCGGCCGGAATCGTGGGCGGCATCATCGCCGGACTCGCGCTGGCCGGCATGCGGCTGCCGGTGCACGGCCATGAGGAGCTTCTTCAGCTGGTAAGAAAGCTGCTGCTACGTGGATATTGTCGATCAGCTAACTGATTGTACTTTGTCTGATCTTTGCAGGCTTCGGAGATTGAGGGCCACCCGGACAACGTTGCGCCCGCCATCTACGGCGGGCTGCAGCTCGGTATCTTTGCCGACGACCGCTGGTACTCGTCGCGCGTGCAGATCCCGGACGGCCTGCAGTGCGTGGTGTTCATCCCCGACTCGACGGGCCCCACGAGCGTGGCGCGTGCCATCCTGCCGCCCAACGTGCCCCGCAAGGACGCCGTGTTCAACATCGGCCGCGCCGCCATCTTTGTCAACGCGTTCCGCTCGGGCAACCTCGACGAGCTTCGCTACGCCACGCAAGACATGCTGCACCAGCCGCAGCGTGGCGCCGCGCAGTACCCGCACCTGGAGCCGCTCATGAAGGCGGCCCTCGGCGCTGGTGCGCACGGCTGCTTCCTCAGTGGTGCCGGCCCGACGGTCCTGGCGATCACCAGCGGCCGTGCAGGCGACATCTTCACGCAGCAGCTTGCCGAGCGCCAGGAGAACAAGGTGGCCAACGCCATGCGTGAGGTTGCCGCTGCCATGGGCGTCTCAGGATGCGTGTTCATTACCAACCCGGACCACCGTGGCGCCTTCATTGTGCGGGCGGAGCCGCAGTTCTCGGACCGCTCCGTTGCACGCTACGAGGGCGACGTCGCTGACCTGTAGAGTGCTGGACGCAGCCAGGAGCCCCGTATGGATGTTCTGCCACGTCATGGTAAATTGGAACGTCTTTGTGTGCCTGAAAGCGTTCAACTAGCAGTTGACAACTACAAGTGGTTCTCACTTCGTTTACAACTTCAGCCTACAGATCAGCGCAAACGAACAAAGTTGGTGAAGAATCGTCTTGATTAATAGGTTACACGTTTCGGAAGCGAGACTGAGGCTTGCGTAGTTTGGCGGTACCTTTCTGGGTGCTCGTGAGCACGGATCGGTAGCTTAGGAAGTGGTTGTCCTTCGGACATTCAGCGGCCGCAGCGCGTTGAGCTTCTGTGACTTCTTGCGGTTGGTGACGATCAAAGCAGTCAGCATACTGTTGGCGTGAACGGCTTCGTTCGCGCCAGCCATGACACCCTGCTGGCCATGCGAAACACACAATAGCGAGGCGCCCTGCGGGAAGGCACTTCCTGTCGCGTCAGCCACCGCATTCAGGTCTCCCTGAAGCACGCGATCGTAACTCATGCCAACACTGAGGAAGCAGCCGATAACGTCTTGGGGGTCCATCGTTGGGATGGATATCCGAACAGCATCGCGAAGTCCGCGACGCGCCTTAGGAGCTACGCCCCGCGGTGAAAGTGCCATCATGTGCAGGCGTTCCCCGAGGCGCACCTCGGCACCCAAGTGCAGCGAAAGATCCCGCCCAGAGTTTTCTGGTTGCAGCATCTGATACCGTGAGCTATTCCGCTTGAGTCCACGGGGCACAGCACCACGCCGTTCGCGCGCAACAGGGTAGTAAGCTGGCAGCAAATTCGACTCGAGATTGAATTTGTCGGGTCGCTGCGTCATCTCCGTCAACATGCCATGCGTTGCCTCGTTGATGGCCTCAAGAGCGGGCTTGTGATCCAGAGCAAAGAGGTCACGTCCACTGGCCTTCGTCACGACAAAGCTCTTATCTGTGGCGTCATAGCAAGTAAACAGCCCGTGCGCCACCTCCACACTCGGACAGCAGATCGCAAAACACACGCCGTGCTTTGTGACGCAGCCCACGTTGCCTCCTTCCGAGCACAACTGCGTCACATATCCACGGCTACGCGAAGAGTGTCGGGAAGAGCTACCACCGACAACCGAGTAGGAGCAGTCCACGATCTCGTTCACAGCCCGCGTAATTTGTTCCTCCTCGCCATTTTGCTGGTCGTCAATATCATACGTGTCCGTCGCGCCTCCCATCACGGTCCACACGAAGTCTGGGCTCTCCTCCGGTTCCATTGCCAGCATTCCCATACCATCCAGAAGACACCTCCGTGCAGCTTCACGCGGACTCTCGCGGTTCAGGTCCGCGTTCAGAATTGCATAAGATCCTTCCGGGTCGTAGATCCCCCATAGGCCAACGGTAGGACCATGATCCCCTGTATTGCTCTGCTGTCGGCTCCGGGAGTTGCTACTGCTGCCATTGTTGGATTTGCTTGAGTTCATTGCTGGGGCGGCAGCACCAACATATACGCCAGCACTGGAAGTTCCGCCCATGAAAAGTGTGTCGGGAGCGGCGCGTGCAAGCGCTTCATACACTGCAGCACCACCGTGGTGCTGTGAATACGACACCAACATGAAGTGAGGCGTCTGATCCCCCAGGGCACTTACAAGTTTAGCAAACGCCGAGGTGGCTGCTGCGAAAGTGTCAGGATCGCTCGACACAGTACTCGCAACTTGCACATCACACTGGTACACATTTGCCATGCGAGGAATGTGAGCGCGACTCCCAGTAAGCTGGCTCGCAGTGAAATCGTTGATTACCGACGAGAAACGCGAGGAAGCTCCAGCAGGCGAGCGGTTCGGATCGCTGGGGTAGCTTCTCGCCTGCAACGAACAGCTCGTGCAGAGCCGCGCATGGGTCTCAGGCTGAGCGCCGGGTTGTAAAGTCCACTTCCGACTGCACTGGCCGCAAACAGCTTCGCCACAAGCTCGACAGTGGTGCTTGGATTTCACGATGGAGAAAGAGCAAATACAAATCGCGCACTTGTTGCTGCGTGCTGCTTTCCACTGCGCTTTCGGTAGCACTGCAATCGGTCGGAAGAGCGTGTTGAAGAGCAGATCACGAATACCGATGAGCCGCTCGGTGAAATTGTGGATGAGCTTCGTCCCTACAGAGCTTGCGAACTGCTTTTGGAAATCGATCACCATCATGCAGGTGACCTCGTATGTGCCCGAGGCGTCATTTGATGGCGACACCAGATAAACGCCCTTGTTGATCACAGCTCGCTTGCACTTCGCTACGCTAGGAGGGATGACGGCATCTTCACCAGCAAGACGGATGGCCAACTCGTCTCCTTTGAATGACTCCACTGACCGAATGTAGCCGTAGCCGCGCTTTCTTCCATCTGCCATCGTCTCGATATTCGCGTACTCCACAAAGAAAAAGTCGACTGGCTTGACGAATCGTCCAGCAAACCGACTCGCATGCCATTTCACCTGCAAATGAGGGAAGGACTCACTGGCATCTTCATCCACACTAGAGGCGTCTTCATGGCTGCTACTAGCAGTCGTAGTAGCTGACGCTCCGGACGGGAAAAGTAGCGTCTGCCCCGAACTCGCCGGCACTCGTTCTGGAAGTTCCATCCTTTTGATAACCGCAGCATGTAGCAAACCTGGAAAAACCTGCGACTCGATGTCGAAGTAGCTGCGTGAGTTGCTCGGGGTGAGGTACTCCATGATCGTCCCCAAGTGAGCTTTGACCTCGCACGAAACGCGAAAGTAGAGCTTCGTTGACGCGTCCTCTTCCGACGGGAGCGTCGCTGGCCTGTAGATGCGCACGTCCTGCGTGCGCTTGGCCAGCTTCCAGTTCACCTTGCCGCACAGATTGGCCACGTCGATAGCCTCGTGAGCCTTCTCCTCTAGCCTCGAGGCGATGTTGGCCACGTCCTTAAAAGCCGACGAAGTAGGCGAGCCGCCATTGCGTTGCTTGTGGCTCGAAGACGAGCCCAGGCCGCTGCCCTGGAGCGTCTGCGAGCGCACGCTGTTCATGAGCTCGTCCACGTGGAGTCTCCCCTTCTCTCCTCGGCCTGGCCCGCTATTGGCCTGGTTGGTCTCGTCGCGGTGGTCGTCCTGGTTGCCTCCTGTCTGTTGCTGCTCTTCGCTGTCCCGGCTCAGGCCCTGTGCGCGCGGGTAGCTTCCGAGTGAGAAGGTCATGTCAAAGGAGCTCGGGCGCATGGGCTCCACGGTGTCCACGCCGTCCTGGTCCACGCCGTCGAGGCGGAAGCGGTCCATGTTGGTAGAAAGACTGCTGCAAGGCTTTGCACAGCTGTAGCTCGCGTTCTAGCGCGCCGATGGAAGTAAAACTTGCACGACACGAACGAGAGTTCACGCTCAATGAGGTGGTGTGCACGTTGCCGGCTCGTGGGCGACTTCGGGGCGCGCGTGGAGCTGGGGCAGGCGGCGGCGGTTTCTTCCTTCCTCCTCACCTCGGGATTAGAAAATGTGGAGTGTGGGAAGTCGGTGTCGATGCACGACCGAGTGTCAATTTGACTGCATCAAAGTATAGGCCTATCAGTCCCACCCCTTGTCGTCGAGTCGCGAGCCCGATGCGCAGCAACGGAAATGGAAATCCGCGCAACGCGGACCGCTCCGCTCTTGATCATCAAGTTGATGCTGCTTTCTGGACCGAAAGGTGGTCATTCGCATGCGTTCGCTACTTGGCTGTCACAGCCCGCAGGAGCTCCCGATCCGCTGCAGACCGGGGAAGTGGTTCGCGGCGCGTTAATACAGTTGCCTCGCCTTCTCGGCAATTGCTGGTGGTGCTCCCGGTCGCACCTCGCCAAGTATAAAATCCGGTCTACCAGCGCTGTGTCAGGCATTTTGCTTGGATGTCCTGGAGCTGCCCTGCTCCATTGCAGCCTTGCGTGCAGACACTGCAGGCTCTCGGGCTGATCGGCCAGATGGATTTTTCGAGTTGAGCAGCGCTGCGGGCGCTCTCCGGTTTATCCGCGCGTCTTGCTGACGGCTGGAGGGGCTCGATGACGTGCCACCGAAGCGACGACTGACAAACAGCCAAGCCAGGATTTTCCTGTTCAAGTCGACCATGGACTGGTATGGCTAGTCGCGCTTGCTTTGGTTCTCCACGACGAACGAGCATCAAATTTTGAGCTTGGAAAAGAAGCTAGGTACCGACCGCAATGGGACGCGCGCAACCCAAGATCCGGAATGGCGTGTTGCTCGGCGGGCGGCAACCATGTAGTACAGACGTTGATTCTCGCTCTTTGTACGCGACTTGCACCAAGCTCGATCATCTTATAGTAGCGTACCACTTCTCAAGAAAATGGCTCATTCCATGTGAAAACTTGTATCTTGTACGGCTGTCGTGTTCAGGAAGACTCAACAGTAAAGAAAACCAATTTTGGAAGAGCACCTGGTACTGACTGGGCCACAGCGGAGGCCCCTGTCATGTTACCTATGTCCATACCCTCTTGCATCATTCTCTAGCTAGCAGGCTTCGAATTCATCCAGGCAAACGTAAATGTGACGTCCATGTCTAAAAACAAAACGAAACTTGCATTAGTTGGGAGTTTGTGTTTTTGCACCACCCGCCACCAACACCTTACCGTAGTGCACCAATGTAAGCTGCAATAGCCCGATGATCCACACAAAAAGCCGGCCTTGGAGCTGCTCCATTTCATTCTCCAGCACAAGCGCGAGCTGACACATCAGTGAGAAACCAAATCGACGCTTCAGCAATACGTGAAGCAGCACCAGAGTCACGACTTCTATCGACGCGTACGCCACAATGCTCTCTATAGTTGATTGCAGCTTGTCCACTGTAAGATACTGCGCGGATAGTACTTTGCACTGGGGAGCTGGTAAAGGATCGGCAAGTACACCGCGTACAACAGAGGCACAACGCTTTCGATATACGCTACCAGTGCAAGGTATTCCAAGTGAAAGAGCATCTGGGACGACATATCCTTCATTTTGAGGAGGATTGCGCTGGAACCAGCTTGGGCCGAGTCAAGACGCGTTGAACTTGGCAACCTTTCTGAGCTTGTCTGACCAAGATCTTTTGTGAGTGCGCCTGCCATTTAGCGCTTGTAATAATACTCGACGAGCGGTGACTACCACTCGAGTCGAGACTACCCCACACCTTCTTGCGGCTCTTGGTCTGGCTTTGATGTTTTCGCTTTAGCTCTCGTAGTTTCCTCATAGAATGATTGATCTCCAAGAAAGATAACACTGCACGAATAGTATTAATTGTAATCATCGCCAGTGAAGTCCACCAGGATGCTGACGCTTGCAAACAAATTGAGCTGAACAGCCCGTTGAATCCATCAACTGAAAAGGCGACAACGGCCGGAATCGAGCTTTCATTCTCAGTCGTGCAACCAGGTGCTTCAATGCGAGTTTCATTACAGGCATAAATACCAAAAGTCGATTTGCTGCTTGGGCGTACAATTTGTGAATATAACGCCAAATACTTCGAAATATGACGTAGACCATCGCTAGCAGGGACTGAGAAATCATGATGAATAATTTTTGCTTGAGAGGCTTCTCAATCTTGAACATGAGCTTCCGCTTTCCCGGCATTTCAAGTGATGCAACAGCATTGTTGGAGCCTTTCTGGTACGTTGCCGCACTGAAACACCCCAAAAACATAATCTGAGAAGAATGATGGATAACGGGAGTGGAAATATCCACGCGCTTGAGCACACCATCATCGCCACCGAGGACCCAGCCCCGGTTCCGATCCCAACTAGGGCTATTTTCCAGTACGATAGATCAGGACTTGCTGCTCGAGTATTCGTACAATAGAAGTATTCTGACAGTATGCTTCGAGGGCTTCCACGCGCTGAGTAGATTACGTTCCAAGTCGCGAGATTTTGATGCGGTTGCGAGCTTCCAGGGCAACGTTTGTCCCGTAAACAGTTCGAGATCAAATGCGCCGCAAGGTAGCCTCTTGGCGGCCGCCAGGGTTTTGGGGATCGGCAGCACTAAGACGCATGAATGTTTGTCCACACACGATAAGATATGGTGCGTTCTCCTGATGGCAACTCCTGAAGGCAGCAATCATGAAATTTATTCCCAGCTCGATGAACTGATGAAAAATACGCAACATGACGGAAGCTCAACGGATAGGCAGCAGCTTCGCCTATCATCGATCTCTCCAAGACGCATCTGTATTTTTATGGTTATCCTAAAACATCAATTGGAATTTTCCTCCGTCCGTCCGTCCGTCCGTCCGTCCGTCCGTCCGTCCGTCACGAAATAAGCGTTATGTCTGGCAGATCGGCCTCT
>JAABLK010000638.1:0-20672 GCA_012295415.1 Phytophthora chlamydospora | reverse complement strand
CTCGGGCGTAAGCAACTTGCAATGTACAACGAAGAAGCCACTGGTGGCTGGGCCTTCTGGTCCTGGCGGCACTCGGATGAGTCCATTCATGGCACTCCGTGGTCGTTAGGGCAACTTGTGCGCAATGGCGACCGCTTTGTGACTTCAACCCAACTTCAACTAAAGATTATCTTCCCACTAATAATAACAGCTTTTTCCACTAAAACTCATTTAAAATCTATCTAAAACCTACCTTGTCGTTTTTGGCCCAAACCCGAATCTTGGAATCGGAGCTCAAGAGCACAAGAGCATGGCTACGCTTCGCCGCCTGTTGCAGCGCTCGCAGGAGCCGCGAGAGTCACCGGACGAGGCGTACGCGTCTCCGGTTAGCCACGCACACCGCGAGCGCGCAGAGACGGCGCCCACAGAGCAGCTGGAAGCCGAGAGGGGCGAGCCCCAAGCCATCCCGGTGCCAACTCGGGTGTCCAGCTTCTCGCGCTTCTTCGAGCGCGCGGGCGGCCGTTCGTCGTCCTCGTCTTCTTCTTCAACCGACGGTGATGATCTGGGGCTGGAGGGGTCAGGTGGGTGACGTCTGGAAAGAGAGAGGGAGGTATAACAGACGACTAACAGTTAAGGTTGCTCTTGAACTGTAGGTGCCACAACGTCCACAAGCTACTTTCGTCCGCGGACGATGGACGGATACTCGAGATACCTCGAGTGGGTGTAGGGCTGACTGGATGGAGGGAAGGTAGTGAAGATATTAATCGTTTTATGGTGTAGAGCTGCCTTCATGGAGGGGTATCTGGAGAAGCAGAGCTCGGACGACCCCAAGCTCTGGAAGAAACGCTGGTTTGTCATGCAGGAAAGCAAGCTCTTCTACTACAAGACGCAGAGCGACGTCAAGGAGCAGAAACCCACGGACGAGACGTGCTGTGGCGTCATCTCCATGGAGAACATCGATTCGGTCACCACGGCGGTACGACGACTGGCGACTATCGCTGAGGAGGAGGAGGCGTTGCTATGCCAGTGCCAGTGCCACCTCTGTCTCACCCCTCCGCGTCTCCTCGTTGCTAACTTGCACCTGCGTCCGCTCTCCCATTCGCCCGACGTGTTCTTGCAGAAGGACTTCGGTGTCGCCGCCTTCCAGATCCGCATGGAAAGCCGGCGGTATGTCCTACGCGCCGAGTCCAAAGACATGGTAAGGGGGAGCTGTTGTTTGCTGCCTTGTACGTGGTGGACTGACCTTTATTTCGTCGGTGTATGTAGATGCACGAGTGGCTCTTTAACTTTCAGAAATCAATCGCCAATATCGTATCGGCCCTCTCACGAACTCAGGTACGTACCTTTGACTGCATCCTGTTGACTTGTACTCGATTCTGGATGCTAAATGTCGCTTTGCTGGTCACATTCTTTCAGGCGGAACATCGACCGAACCGGCTTTGCAATAGTTTATCCCGAAGAGTACGTGCACTTTCGCGTTGCCATCTCAATTCGTGTTTCACTCACCTTTGAGGGAACTCTGTCTGTTGTTTGCGTGCGGGGTGATTCTGAAGCAGAGCATGTCCCGCGTCAATCGCAGTGTCTCGTTCGACTACCAGGACTATATGGACCAGTTCCCGGTTGCAGCGTCCGTTGATGATTTATATCGCGGCCGTGCGAGCGGCGGCTTTTTCGCGTCAACGAGCTTCTCCGACGAATCGACGGGTGGAGAGGGCTCTTCATCGTCGCGTACCAGTCCTCGCCGGGCGAGCAGCCCATTGGCTTTTGGGGGTTTTGGACCCCGAAGTCCGTTGATGTTTGCGTTTGACCCGATGGACGACGTACCGGAGCACCACACGCCACCGGTACGGCGAAGCTCGATTGCCGAAGCGAAGGAGGAAAGCATCGAGCATGGCGCTCTGCACCTAGGCGGCCGGTGGGAAGATGGAGCACCGGAAAACAAGAGCACAGAGACGCCTCCTACTGAGCCGCCCCCAATGATGCCAACTTCCTCACCGCCACTCGCAACTGGCAAGTATATTCCGCGATATCGTCGGAACCGCAGCGCTGCCGAGCCAACATCGCCGCCGCCTCTACCGGTGGACTTGTCTCCGCCCCCCGAGCCTGCACCTGCTCCTACGGCCGGTCGCTGGGTTCCTCGCCACCAGAGGGAAGGATTCGCGGAGATGCAACCGATCGAGTCGTTCTCAATTGACACGCGGGATTCTTTTCACGAAACCTTCAACGAAGACAGCTCGAGCTATTCCACGGGTGACGACGTTTACGGAGTGACGTCGCTGCTGGGCGTTCGGTCAGCGATGGAAGACGTTTGCTGCTGCATCCCAGACCTCAACGCACAATTGAAAGATGACCAACCCCATCATCAGAGGCAATCGTTTTACGCATTGTTCGACGGCCACAGCGGCGTTCGGGTAAGCTGCTGCTTAACTACTGCGTTGAACTTGATCGTTGTCTAACTCGTTTTTGAACTGCAAGGCTGCGACGTTTTCGAACCAACGACTGGTTCCTTATCTAACCGCACACGATGCCTTTATGGCGGACACTCGTGTAGCGTTTGAGGAGTGTTTCGCGCGGATTGACAGGGAATTTCTACAAAAGGCTGAGGAGGAAGTACGAATCGATTCGTTTTGGTTACGGGGGATGCAAGATGCTAAAGACTTGCCGTATTTTTCCTTATGAAACAGAGTCTGGACGATGGAACTACAGCAGCGGTGGTGTTGATTCGGGGCAACCGTTTGATCACTGCGAACATTGGAGACAGCAGGGCCGTCGTGAGCATTGGGGGCCAGGCCTTGGACATTATCGAAGAGCAAACGCCCGGGCGTACAGACGAGCGAGAGCGGATCGAAGCGCAGGGAGGATGGGTGAAAGAGGAGCGAGAACTGCAGCTCTCGAAGCTGCACTCGATGGATTTGAGTGACCCGGAGATCCAACAACGTGCCGAGCGAGTGGTGAAATGGGTGACAATCTACCGCGTGAACGGCGAGCTTGCCGTCTCTCGCGCTATTGGCGACATTGACTATAAGGGCGAGGCGCTTTCCAAGTACGAATACTGGGCCTTCCCGGAGGGACACGACCGCGTCTTTCATGGCGATTTGGTGATCTCGGTGCCCGAGTGTCAGGTAAAGAGGTTGCTATCGCGTTGGTTTGGGGTCGAGACTGACAGCTTGTTGTTGCCATTCATCCACACAGGAAATCGAAATCACGCCGGAGTTTGATTTCCTCATTCTGGCGTGTGACGGCCTGTGGGACACGATCAAAAGCAAGGAGGCCGTCAAGTACGTGGCCGACCGGCTTAACGAAGGGTACTCCGCGAAGGTACGAGCTCTTGGTTGACAGACTTGGCTGGGTGTGAGGTGAAGTTTTCTGAGATTTCGTGGTTACGTTGTATTCCCTGCAGCAAGCAAGCCAATCGCTGGCGAACTTGGCGATTCGGTCGGGCTCCTCGGACAACGTGTCCGTCGTTATCGTCTTGCTCAACACGGAGCAGATGTCCAGCTCAATAGATGCCTTCTCAAGGCAGTAAGGTCCACCTGCCCAAGCAAGAACAGCGAGCGGTGCACGAACCTGAATACTACCCGCAGTCTTACCATCCCGCAATCTTTGAACAAGTAAAGAAACAGGAAATGCCGTCAAAGCCATCAGCGGCAGATAAATCGCCCACGTGCGCATATATATGTTGTATTCCTCTGGAAACCTTCCTGCTCTCGTGACTGCAACAAACTCCTCCTTACTTCTCGACGGATGCAATAATGTCTGCACGCAAAATGGAGAGATCACCGTGTAAGTAACGAAGGCAAGCAAGTTCCGCTCAGAAGCAAACGGCGTACCTTCCACAATCTTGCTGAAGGCCGGGGCTGCGACGGAGTCGGGGTACTCCTCCAAGAAGGACACGCCCTCTTCGCACGCGCCCGTCATCTTGTTGTCCAGCGGCAGTCGGCCAAGGAACGGCACATTGAACGCCTTGGCCATGGCCTCACCGCCGCCGCTGGTGGCCGGGAACACCTCCATCTGAACGGAGTGCTTCAGCAGCTCAGGCGCCTTCTCTTGCAAGAGCTGAGAACAAAAGCACAGATCGCATTGTCAGTCAGCGAGCTCAAGTCTCATCATCGTCGCCGCCTCTCACCTTCATGAACGCCGCAGTCTCGTCGTTCCCGTCGGCGCCGACGAACTTGACGTCGCTGAGCGGACGCTGCACGCCGCTCATGTTCTCGACGACGCCCAGCACGTTGATGTTGGTCTTGTGGCAGAAGTTGAGCTCCTTGCGCACGTCGCTGAGCGCGACCTCCTGGGGCGTGGTGACCACCACGGCGCCGTCCAGGTCAGCCTCCTTCATGTACTGCACGATGCTGATGTGCTCGTCCGACGTGCCGGGCGGCGTGTCGATGATGAGGTAGTCGAGCTCGCCCCACTGCACGTCCACGAGGAACTGCTTGATGATGCCGCTCTTCTTGGGGCCGCGCCAGATGATGGCGTCGTCCGCGTTGGGCAGCATGAAGCCGATGGACATGACGCCCAAGTTATCGTCCACGTACACGGGCGACCAGCCGGCCGCGCTCTGGTGCACCTCCTGGCCCAGCAGCCCAAGCATGCGCGGCACGCTGGGGCCCGTGATGTCCACGTCCAGCAGCCCCACCTGGAAGCCCTTGGCGGCCAGTGCGAAGGCCAGCTGGCACGCCACCGTGCTCTTGCCCACGCCGCCCTTGCCCGAGAGCACCAGCAGCTTGTGCTTGACGCCGGCCAGGCGCTGCTTGACGTCCGACACGGCCGGGTCCGGCTGGCGAGCGGCGCCCGACGCGCACAGCGACTGGTTGGGGCAGCCGGCGCAGCCGTCGACCTTGCCGGCCTGCTCGGACTGCGGGCCCACGCAGCTCTCGTTGGCGTTGGCAGGAGCAGAGGTGGCCATGGTTGGATGAAGAGGAAGCGGAAGTGACAGCAGTGCGCACAACCGGCAAAAAGATTAGTGACCTGCCGACTTGCACATTTCTCGGATTTTCGGCCAATCCGCGAGCGTCAAACGTATCAGCCAATCACAAGCAGTCATGAACTGATAAGTGGCCGTTGCGCAGCAACCAGTGTGTGAACGGACAGCTAGCTTCGCCCCAGCGCATCGGACGGGCTGGACCAAGCCACTTGCAGCTGAAGGCGGCGGGTATAGTTCGCTTTTGTCGCCGCGGCGGCCACTTTTCGGAATGTTGGTCTGAATACGCTATCATTTGTCGTCGAAAGTAACTTGTATAAAGTATGGACTAAGTTGAAGATGTTTGGCCAATCAGTTGGCAAAAGGTATCTGTTCATCTTGACGCTCTTCGGCTCGCCCTCGAGCATCTGTTGGAGCTCGGCAAGTGTGGCGTCCCATTTGCCTCTCCACTCCGCGAGGTCGGCGGTGCGAGCGGAAGCCTCACGCATTGAAGGGAGAGAAATGCTGAGGTCAAGACTCCTGCGGAACTTGCAGTCAATGAAAACCGCGTAGTTGTCAATGTCAAATCCGGTGCGAACACTCTCTTCAGCGTTTGAACTCTGTGGTTATGGTTGTCAAGCTCGTCCAGCCGCTTCTCAGTGTCGCTCAACTGCTCCCGTACAGAACGCGACGTGGCATGGTGGCGGTCCAGTGACTCAGTTCCTGAAGGTTGGTGCGCTCTGGATCCTTACTTTCCAGCCCACCGACGATAGCGTTTTCCTCGTGCTCCCGCTCCAACTGGCTGTCGAGGCTAGCGCAATTGGCAATGGCAGCAGCGCTGACTGCCAACGCGGCAACGCCACCGACCAGAGGAATTATGATCCCAACCATCGTGCAAAGAACCCCGCCGGTCAAGAAGGCTACTTGAGCGGAGAGCAATCGAAGAGTGAGCTGATCCGAGTTTGTGGGGATCGAGATTCTATTCTTCTCCGACAAGACTGGGCGCGACTGACAGCTTTTGTCACTTTTCGCACTGCTTGATGCAGTCTATCCGAGGCGGTTGCTCGGTTGAGCTGGCCTGCCTCGAGAAAGATGGGCTGCAGCGTTTCCTGGCCTTGGCAACCAATAAGTGCACGATCGAGTGAGCACGGCGGCAAAAAGTTCAAGATCGTGAATGGCAAGTTTCGATGGCAGCGATACGCTATGTTTCTCCACGTAATGCCAGAAATCGGACTGTCATTAGCTACAACACCATTCAGCATCTCTGCAAATGTATCTCGAGTGAAAGCCATCTCTTCGTCGAGCGATGAAAGAAACCAACGTGAGCAACAATTAGCGGAAATGTCACTTTCCAATTGTTGGCCAAAACGTGTTGGTATGATGTTGCGCGAATGTTGCAGGAATGTGGTAACGTTTTGGCTGGGCGGAGAAAGCCACACCATTTCCTCCCGCCGTTGTCTTCGCCGTAGCCGCCGCGCGCCTCGACGCCTCTCTCCAGCTTCCCTCCCTTCCATTTCCGCCTACATATCTTCATTTCACCTTCCTATTCAAGCCATACACAAAAACAACCTCCGGCCAGAAGCCCCAGGACCCCAAGACCCAAAGGAGAGAGAGAGACCAAGACCCCCCTTCGATCAACCATGAGCGACGCGTGGCAGCCGCAGCCCGCCCTGCTTAACGAAGTGGTGGCCCTGCTACAGGCCTACATGGTGCCCAACAACCAGGTGCAGCGCGAGTCCTACCAGCGCCTGCAGCAGTTCCAGAAGAACCTCGAGTTCAATCTGTACCTCGTGCACCTGCTGTGCTCAGCGCAGTTCGAGCCCAACGTGCGCCAACTGGCCGGCCTGTTGCTCAAGCGCAACATCAAGGCGCGCGACGCTTCCGCCGTGCTCACGCCGGCCGAGACGGAGATCCTGGCCGTGATCCGCGCGCAGACGCTGCGCGTGCTGGTCGACCCGCTGCCGCCCATCCGCAACACGGCCGGCTCCGTGGTCACCACGTTCGTGTCCCAGTATACCTTCCTGGACGAGTGGCCCGAGCTCATGCCGGCGCTGCTGGTGCTGCTGGAGCAGCAGGACGAGAACGCCGTGGCCGGAGCGTTCGGCGCGCTCGTCAAGATCTGCGAGGACTCGGCCGCCAAGCTCGAGAACTCGCCCAGCCGGCCGCTCAACGTGCTGGTGCCCAAGCTGCTGCAGTACTTCCACCACCAGAACGCGCGCTTCCGCCGCGACGCGCTCGAGTGCCTCAACAACGTGCTCATCTACATGCCCGTGGGGCTCGTGGTGCAGATGGAGAACTTCCTGGCCGGCATCTCGCTGCTCACGCAGGACCCGTCCAACGACGTGCGCAAG
The DNA here is from genome assembly GCA_012295415.1 of Phytophthora chlamydospora. Lineage (NCBI taxonomy): Eukaryota > Oomycota > Peronosporomycetes > Peronosporales > Peronosporaceae > Phytophthora > Phytophthora chlamydospora. Next base: position 13,442 of record JAABLK010000638.1, on the reverse strand, counting down.
CTCGTGTGCAAGAGCATCGTCATCCTGCTTGAGGTGGGCGTGCAGTACCTCGTGCCGCACCTGGACAGCATCATCCAGTTCATCCTGCGCGCCAACCAGGACGAGGACGAGAACGTGGCCATCGAGGCCTGCGAGTTCTGGGCCTCGTTCTGCGACCTGCGCGAGTTCGGCGATATCAAGCCCATGCTGCAGCCCTACCTGGCGCAGATCGTGCCGCTGCTCTTCCAGCGCATGGTGTACAGCGAGGAGGACCTGGCCAACTTCGAGGCCGAGGAGCAGAGTCAGGATGAGAACGTGCCCGACCGACCGGAGGACATCAAGCCCGTCTTCCACCGTAAGCCTGGCGGCGGCCACGAAGGCGGCGGCAGTCTGGACGACGACGACGAGGACGAGGACGAGGACTACGACGACGACGACGACGATTCGCTGCTGGAGTGGAACCTGCGTCGCTGCTCGGCCGCCAGTCTGGACAACCTGGCCAATGGCTACGGCAACGACATCCTCCCGACGCTGCTGCCTTTGCTGCAGGAGCGCCTCGCCCAAGAGCAGCCGTGGCCGCTTGTGGAGAGCGGCATCCTGGCGCTCGGCGCCATCGCGGACGGATGCTACAACGGCATCACGCCCCACCTGCCGCAGCTGTACCCGTTCCTGCTGCAGAAGCTGGAGGACCCGGCCCCGCTCATTCGCAGCATTACGTGCTGGACGCTGAGCCGTTACGCATCGTGGGTCGTCGAGCAGGGCAACCACGAGGCGCTATTCAAGCCGCTTGTCGAGGGCATGCTGAAGCGCATTCTAGATCCCCACAAGAAGGTGCAAGAGGCCGCGTGCTCGGCGTTCTGCACCCTGGAGGAGGAAGCGGGCGAGGAGCTCGTGCCGTACCTGACGCCCATCTTGCAGAACCTCATGTTCGCGTTCGGCAAGTACCAGGCCAAGAACCTGCTCATCTTGTACGACGCGATCGGCACGCTCGCGGACTCGATCGGGGAGAATCTGAACCACCCGGAGCTGATCAAGATCCTGATGCCGCCGCTTATCGCCAAGTGGAACGCCCTGGACGACCGCAGCCGCGAGATCCTGCCGCTGTTCGAGTGTCTGGCGCCGGTGGCCCAGGCCCTGGGCAACGGCTTCCAGGAGTTTGCTATGAACGTGTACGGCCGCTGCCAGCGCATCGTGGAGAACGAGCTGCTGGCCGACGCCATGAGCGAGCAGAGCCCCGACGAGTTCGACGAGGGCGACCCGGAGCTCATCGTCTGCGCGCTGGACCTGATCTCGGGCATGATTGAAGGCCTGCAGACCAACAGCGAGGGCTTGCTGAACGGCTCGAACATCCTGAACCTGCTGATGAGCTGCGTGCGCCACGATATGATGGACGTGCGCCAGAGCGCCATGGGCGTCGTGGGCGACCTGGCCAAGCACGCGCCCAACCTGCTCCGTCCCGGCCTGGGCGACCTGCTGCCGGTGCTGATCGAGAACATCGACCCGGACCTGCCGACGGTGTGCAACAACGCCAGCTGGTCGGTGGGCGAGATCGCCGTGCGCATCGGCGCCGAGATGGAGCCGTACGTGGAGAACTGCCTGGTGCGTCTGATCAGCATGATCAACCGCCCCAAGCTACCGCGCAACCTGGTGGAAAACTGCGCCATCACGATCGGCCGGCTGGGCTACGTGTGCCCGAACGTGGTGGCCCCGCACCTGCAGGATTTCGCCAAGCGCTGGTGCCGCGCTCTGGCCCATGTGCGGGCCCCCGAGGAGAAGGAGCACTGCTTTTTGGGGCTGTGCTACATGGTGAAGGCCAACCCGAACGGCATCGTCGCGGACTTTATGTTCATGTGCGGCGCCATCGCGTCGCTCGAGGGCCAGAACATCCAGCACGCGGAGCTCAAGGACATGCTGTACCAGATCGTGCACGGCTTCAAGACGAGTCTGGGCGAGAACTGGGCCGCGTACTTTGCCAGCTTCCCGGAGCCGCTGCGGCAGTTCCTCACCACGCGCTTCAACCTGTAGAGGGCGAGTATGAGAGAGAGGAGGTCGCACGTCGATGAAGCAGAAGATGACCACGACGAAGGCTGCGAAGAAAGAAGCTAACGGAAAGGTAGAATTGGTGGGGGCATTAGGAGTAGCGCAGGCAGTAGTTAGTCGAAGATGAGCGAGTAGTAGTAGGATGGTAGAGAATAGTAGAGCACCCCCAAAGCAGCAGGTTGTAGATAGCAATAGGTTTTCCACTTGGAAGTACATGATGCGCCAGGAATTGATAGTAGGACGATTTTCATCAGTAGTTCGCCAGTACCAGAGTTTAAACAGTCTGAACGAGGAAAGCAACACCATTTACGAAGTTCCCGACGCAGTTTTCTGCGGGGTCAAACGCCCGCTACTCGCTTCTCCACAGTACTATCCATATAAGTTACTATCAATCTCTGAGTACATCACAGTGTGTACTATGTACATGACGTTCAGGCGTGATATTGCAAGCCAAGCCTGTTACAGCACTAACAGACCTCAACTCTCCCAACTAGCACGCACCTGTCTGCTCTTTTGGTTGCTTTTCAGGCGGCCGACGTGTCAGTCATGTCGACATCCTGCTTGCCTACATCGTCACTCTCCGATTTTTCGGTGGTCGAGGGTTTGTCGCTCGAACTTGCCGTCTTCGAGCACGGTGTCTTCCTAATGCTATGGCTGGGGGTTGCTCCGAGAGGGTCGTCGAACTTGAAATCCTCGGCGAGAAAGTCGTTCCATATCCGCGGCGTCGAGGAGCGCCGCGGATCGTCGCTCTTGCCTGCCGGGCCTGTGTCTATTTCGTCCATCGCCAACTTTTTGTCTTGCTGGCCGCGAGCTGCCGACTTCTTGTTACCAGGACTGAAGAAGCCGGGAGGACCAGACGGCAGCAGTGTTGGCGAGAAGAGAGGAGACGGCAGTCCTGGGAACGACAGGGTCGGCAACGGCGACTTGTCCTCGCTTTCCGCTTCGTTCGCTAGTAAGTCGAGGAAAGTCGGGCTGAGCATCATAATCCCGCTGCCAGAGCCTCTCCTGCTGCGGGTGCTACGGCCCGAGGGGAAGGCATCTAACGCATGGCAAAATACACAATGTCTATGAGGTTTGGGGCACACAAAAGAAGGAGCATCCATGTTGTCGCCCAAGCTCACCTTTGCCTACATTTCTTGGCGGCACCTCGATTGGCGGCGGTGGAACTGCACGCCGACTCAACGTGGAAGTTGAAGGCGAGAAAGAGCTGTCAGGGAACGGCTGGGGCATCTCTCCAGCCTCGATGGAGGCGACTTCGCCCACCATTTCATCGTATCGGGTACGCACTTCCTTGGGCGTCTTACCTGGCAGAGCAGCCGCAATCTTCGCCCAGGAGAACGGTTTGTTGCCGACCCAACCTGCCAGTACCGTCTCGAAGGCTTTGTCTTCCTGGAATGTCCAGCCTCTCGACCTCCGTCCGTTCCGACGCGGCTGCAGTGGCTGTGGCTGAGTGTGAAAGTGACCTTCTCCTTGGACATTCATCGCTTGTGCACACTCCAAGGCTGCGGCGCTCAAAGCACTGGTTTCTCCTCGAATCGGAACCCCCGATTGGGTCGCCGTTCTCTTCCCTTTACCACCATCACTTGCTTTCTGGAGCTCCACAGGTCTGGGGACCTGGTAGTTCAGTCTGTTCGGGTCGTTCTGGCTGCCTGCGACGGACAGGAAGCGGCGTGCATCGGGAGACGGCGGAAGCTGCTGCACTAGCCGCTGGAGATACTGCTGTCCGTGCAAAAGCACTTCCTCGACGGTGCGCGAGCCCACGAAGGCCGCGATGTGCTTCCACTCGTCCCCTGTCCGTCTGGAGCCGTACATCTCCAGCGCCTGCATGAACCTTCCGTGCTCTTCTCGCCGCCACTCCGACCTGGCGCCGGTTGAGATGTCGTCACCTTCGTTCGGAGTTGAGCCACGGCTTCCACTGCCTTGCCTTGCATTACGGGGCGCCATCGACGGTCCTTGTTGCATGGCGGACGAAGTGGGCGGCGCTCGCCCAGGATTCATGCTGCGGCTGCAGCCTCAAAGTGCGTGAGTCGCAGACTGAGGTGACTACCAGCGGAAGACCGGAAAGGCCGCTTTCAAGACTGACCGGCCGCAAATACAAGATACGGTTGAGAGTTGCGACGGTAGGAAGGACCTTATCTGGCCAGCGGCGGAAAGCCTCGCCTCGCTGTGCCTCCGCTCGTAGGCTTGTGACGCCAGCACGAGCACCGTGTCAATGGAGCAAGCAGTACAGTGTCGATCAAGAAAGTTGCGCGTTCGACTGACAGCGGTGCGTGTAGCGTTGCTTACTTACGACACTAGGTAAAGCAAGACCCCATGCAATGGACGTCACACGTCGCAGGTTTTTGGATCGCGTCGTTTCGTGCGCATTAGTGTAGCCACCTTGAAAGATACTATGTAGCCATCTGCCGAGCTCCGAGCCGCTCGAGCAGCTCCTGCGCCACGTCCTGCAGCACCAGCAAGCAGGGAATATGCGCTTGCCTCCACAATATGTGACGTTCCTGCGCCGCGAAGCCCTGGCCGCGCTGCTTGTCGGAGCCAGGCACGCAACGCTGGTCGAAGCCGCCGACGCAGAGCCCGTCCGCGTCCGCGATGATGAGCCCCAGAGCGCCGGCCCGCTGGACGTTATGCAGCTTGAATACAAGGGGCACGCCGCCCCGCACGACCAGCACCACTCGGTCGCGTACAGCGTGGGCGTTGCGCAGCGACTGGGAGGCGTCGGGCGGGTCGGCCAGCACCAGCTCGGCCGACACGTCAAAGAGCCGCGGGCTGTAGTGGCCCGCCCAGGCCTCGAACGAGCGCTCCACTTCCAAGCTGCTGTTGCTCGACAAAAGCTGCACTTGCTCTCGAATGTCCGATAGCACGACGTGGGGTAGACTTGTGTCTTCAAGCTGGGCGCCGGATGCACGGAGGATGCGGTGCGGGGCTTGAGCGATCAAAGCGGACAAGTCTCTCTGCGAGAGGATGTCGACCCCGCTGACGACGCTGTAGCCGGGGTCCCCAACGCCTTTCATTGTCGGGATGGCCAAGCTCTGGGGGTTGCCCGATGTCAGTCGGCGACGCGGGGAGGAGACCTTGACGCGGCTACTGCGGTGACTCCAGAGCCCGGCGCCCAGCACGTTCATCGCGGCGACTCGGAACGTGTACTCCGTGCCAGGAAACAGGCCGCATACCTTTGTTGACAGCCACAGTGCGCCAGAACGCAAGCTCTCGGAGGCCACTTGACCCTCGCCCGCGCTGGCATTCACAGCGATGATTCTCTCGTGCTCACGCACCAACGCTGCGTTGTCTGCCCCTCTGCCAGTGTTGAGGTCGTCTTCTTCTCCTCTTTCCGGCAGCTTCTCCGTCGAGATGAGGTACAGCTCAATGGGCTTACCCCCGTCGTCCTCGGCGTCCAGCCAGCGAAGTGTCAGGCAAGTCCCCTCCACGCCGTCGGCCTCCGGCACGCCGCGAATGGGCGAAGGAGGTGCGCATGGGCTGGTCACCACACGGCGAGAAGCTCCACTGGCCGCCCCGATGGCCTCCCCGACAACAAGACGCACCGAGAAGGAGTACGCGGTTTCTGCTTGCAGCCCGGTGATCACAGCCTCGAGGTCGCGTCCGTCGAAATCGTCACCGAAGAGCGTTGACGGCATCCTACTGCGTCTGAGCTGGTCGTGCGTCACATTCACAGAGTTCTCTGCCTCAGCGTTCACGTCAAGGGCTTCTGCCCCTCCGTTCTCTTGTTCCTCGCGCTTCCAGGTCACCTCATAGCCGTAGCTGGTAAGATCGTGCTTTAGAGGCTGGTACAGCTCCTGCCAGCGTAACGTGGCCATCGTGCGGGTTGTATTGATGACGATAGGAGGCCACGCGACTGGCAAAGTGAGCGACGCGATGTACCGCTCCCACCGCTTGTCATCTTGCCACTGCTTGAGCCGCTCCCGCCGCGACAGCTGCTCGTCTTCGCCGTCTTGGTCATCTCCTCCGCTTCGGTGTCGTCGGTTCTTCTTGGCCAAGTACGCGGGGTCACGGGGCCACTTCACGAACGTATTCCAGCTAGTGTCGCTGACTGCTGGGCGACGCGAGAAGGTGGAGTCGAAGCCTGGAGACTGAAGAGCATAGAGCAAAGCGTGAAGTGCCTCGTCCTTGTAGGCGCTTGTCATGAGCAGCGCATCGAGACCAGCAGCTTGCTTGACGTCCTTGACGTTGGCGGCGTCACAATAGCAGAAACGCAGCACTTTTGCCCCTCCAGACGACGAGCGCATTGTCGAGACAACCCCGCCCGGAACGAAGAGCACGTCGCGTCCAGGCTTCAGCTCCACCGTTCTGTACAGCTCCGGCACTCGCTCGAAGTAGCCGGTATCCAGCACGGAGCCTCCGTCTGAACCAGTCGCGACGTTGGCGTCAGCTCCAAGCGCAACCTCGCGAAACTGGTCACGCATTGCAGCAGGCGGCGTGATCGGCTCGAACTTGCGCTCGAATAGCGACACACGAGTGCCAGCACCGAGTCCGATAGGGATCGCCAGCATGTGCAGCCCGTACGGACACGCCACGATCTCCTTCGCGTTCGGAAGAGCTTCGTTGCTCGAGGCAGAAGGGATCTCTATAATGGCCGGCAAGAACGCCTCGTCTCGAGAGGCATTGGTGCGCTGCACGTAGTCGTGTGTCATGTAGATGGGTACGCGGAAAGTCGCCTCCAGCAGCGCAGCGCACGCTTCCTTCTCCACTCGAAGCTGCCGTGTCTGGATACGCCCGTCTTGGTTGGCCTCGCCTGGAAAGCAAACACTCAGGAAATTGTCCATTGTGCTCGTACCTTCCTCCACGTCGCTGCTGGTCTCGAGTCCCAGGAGCTGCGCCACGGGGTCCTTCATGTCCTCCTTCAGCTGTAGCACCACGGGTTTCGTCTTCTCCGTGTACAGCTCGAAGAACTCCTGGAAGCTCACGTCGTCCGCCGCCTTCATTTCCACCTGCTCGTCGCTGCTTTCCGTCGTCTCCAGCTCCTTGCGGACGTCTCGGAAGTGCTGTCGCTGGTGCCGCACGTAGCGCAGTCGATTGCAGTAGGCCACGTCGTCTGCGTCCAGCGGTGACTCCGTGTCCATCTCGTACATGAAGGACGTCACGCCCAGCTCGCGGCACTGCACGAAGGCGCGCTGTAGTCGCGCGTCCAGGCCGTCGCGGTCGTCGAGCGGCGCCAGCAACAGCTCCTGCAGCGGCGCGTCCAGCAAGGCATCGCGCTGCACAGTAGGGAGGAGCTCCTTCTCTTCGACTTCATCCAAGCCACGCTCGAGCAGCGCCGCCGCCGAGAGCAACAGCAGCTTGAGGGGCATCCTTGCGCACCAAGAGGCGGATACGCGATGCGACCATCGAAGATACAATTTCGCAGATGGCTACAAAGACGTTGTCGTGGCTGAACTTGCCCAACTTTGCCCAAGGTCTTGCAAGACCGCCAATGCTGTGCAAGCACTGCTTCGTCGACGTCCGTCCAGGTGAGTCGGTCAAGCTCTTGCAAGCGAGGTCGCCGTTTTTGGCGGGCCAGTTGAGGCGGAGCACGCCAGGATGTACACAAGTCGTTTGCTGTTTGCGAGCCTGTCCTACCGCGCTTCCTTCGGCTTCCCCGATCCCCGAGGTAGGGTAATGCAAGAGCTTTCTAACAGCGCACATCGCAGCCAGCTGGCCCGTCAAAGCATAGGGCGTTTCGGCGATACATGAACACACAACAGCAGGCTCCAATGCACTAATGCGAGCCCCGCTTCCAGGAAAGTTAGCGCCGCGCTCGCCGTTTCAAGCTCGGCCAAGAGAGCAAAAGGTGAAGACGTTGGCCAAACTGCTCGAGGCTGATCTGCGCCGGCAATGAACGGCCGAGACAGTCTCTGGCACGGAGATGCAGAGAAGGGAGGCGCGGCAGCCGGCGGTTCCCGCCTCCATCTCGGTTATGGCGCAGAGAGCTTCCGCCGGTCACGAGGGCGGCTTCAGCCCGGAGAACCATTCACATGAACACTTGCAGCCCTTGCCAACACCTTGAAAATTTTACCCAAGCTTGGTCAGCGCCTTTCAAATGGACGCTACGACTGCCGTCTGCTTGGAGGCCGTGGCCATGTCGTTGGAAATGTCTCGGCCCCCATCGTCGGCGCGACCGCAGCTCACCCACGCTCGGCTCGCCTCTGCGCGTGTGTTAACGACGCCAAGCCCCGAGATAGGCGTCTTGGTGTGGGGAAGCTTCGTAAGGGCGCAAGTTGAGCCGCCCAACAAAGTCTCCGCAAAAGTCTCGTGCGGCAAGTTGTGGGCGAGGAGAATCTAGCGGCTTGTTGAACCAAACCAAATCAGATACACTGCACCGCGCTCGTCCTGCCGCTCGTTCCGTCCCGTGCGCGAAGAAACACTCAGGGCAAAAGGCGAGCGAGCGGCACAGTGCGGGGCAAGTTGCCTTTTTGCGTCGACGCAGGATTTGTGTAAAAACAGGCCTGGTTTCTCGTATTTTCTCAAACTGTCATTTCGGTATTTGCTTGCCAGCGCTCAAGCAGAGGATGGGACTGCGGCTCATGTGCGTGGCCGGCGTGGCGCTCGTGGCGCTGCTGCTGCTGCTGACCGCCGCCATCCTGCGACTCGCGCTGCTTCTCATGCAGCTGGTGTCGATGAAATACTCGCTGGCGGTCTGCATGCTGGCGCTGGCCGTCTGGTTCGTGGACTCGCGACGGCAGTGCTACGCCAAGGGATTCTACTCGTGCTCGCGGGTGCCGCAGGCGGCGGCGCTGGAGCAGAAGAGGGAGGAGGTTCAGCCAGATGAAGAGCAAGAGCAAGAAGAAGAAGACAGACAGGAGGAGACACAGCCGCAACAGTCACAGGAAACGGCGTCTGTGGTCCCCGTGGCGCTGCCCGTCGCGATCAAGAAGGTTGCGACGGCACCGCCGTCCGAGACCGAGTCGGAGGACGACGACAGCGAGGCCAGCGGCGTGTCCAGCGTCCGCAAGACGCCCTCCAGCTCCTCCGCTCGACACAACCAGAGCCTCGTAGACGTGCGGACGCGCAGCCACACGACGGACGGAGAGCTGCAGCGGCGGCAGGCCACGCGCCCGCGCTCCTCGTCAGCTGTGGGGGACAGCAGGTCCAACCGAGCGGTAACTCGGGCAGCAGCCGCTCGTAGCAGCAACGCCAGTGCGGCTGAGCGGAAGCGCAAGATGTCACGACGGCGAGCGGACACAGGCATGGCCAGCAGTTCCAAGCACGGCGAGCGGTCGAGACGCGCGACGTTCACGTCCAAGCAGGACGCGCTCACCGCCTCGAGCAGATCCAACTCGGAGATGCTCGAGGACGCCCTTCGCTCGGACGGCTACTGGATCGGAGACTTCAGCGTGCAGCGGCGACTGGTGTCGCGCCGCGGGTACGCCAACAGCCCCAAGGCCAACTGAGGCCTGAGCTGCCACGCCCGCGGCAAGAAGCTTTTTAAGTTATACAAGAAGATTGTTTTGCTATTCTACCAATACAAGTAATTAACTCGCATCAAAGACGTCAACGAGGTCTGGGTTTGTGCTTCTCGTCGCCTTGGCGCAGGGTTTCCACGTACTGCCACGGATCGGTCACCCCCAAGCGCTTGGCCTCCTGGTAGAGCGACAGGATCGAAGACGGTGGCGCTGCTGTCAGCGCACTGCTGCGGGCTTCCGCCTCCATCGCCTCCATGAAGGCTTGCTGTCGCCGCGGGACTGACGACATGGATTTCTTCGAGGGCATCATATCAGAGCTCGAGTCTGCGTGGGATGATGACGCTTCCTCTTGCTGACGGCCACCCTCGGCTTGAGCTTGGTGGTCCCCGTTCTCCTTCTCGGACTCGCTCGCGGCGGACTCGTCCGTCGAGCTCAGCGGCAGCGTGTTCTCATTGCTCAGCTTCTTCTCGCCGCTCTTCTCTTCCGCTTGTTCCGACGATGGGGACGCGATGGGCGAGAGCCCGAACGACAGCCGCAGCTTCGATCCTTGCTTGGGCGTCGTGCTACTCGGTGCGTTCATCAGTGGCGACGGGGTCATCGCATCGAAGCGCAGCGTGGCCGGCGTCACGCAGAGCGGTTGTCTGCTGCTCGTCATGGCAATAGGCGACGCCGACCACTTGGGCGGCCGCATGCCGGGCGACTTCCACTCGCTTTTTGGCGTCCTGGTAGCACTCAGTCTATTTCTCTTGGCTGGCCGCGGCGGAGTCGATCGAGACGGCGGGGTCGCGCGCTGGTGGGCCGATCGCTGGCGCGGCGACCGCTTTGGTGTCGGAGGAGGCAGCACCGCCTGCAGCTTGTCCATCTTGCGCTGCCGCTCGCGCAGCTTCGCCTCGCAGCGCGTAATGGTCTCTCTGCATCGTCGATGCAGCTCCAGGGGCGGTGACGGCGTCCACGGTGCCGTGCTCCTTCCAATTGCTTCTGTTGGTCGAGATGCTGGCAGCGGCGTCCGCAGCACGTTGAACTGCGTCTCGTCCTCGAAGAAGCTGTTGGCCGTGTGCGGCGTCCCCGATGCGTCGGCCTTCTTCTGCTGCGGCAGCGGCGAGAATTCCACGGGTTTGAGCTCCGCGAGTGTGTCGATGCTCCAGTTGAGCGCGCCTCCCCCTCGCTGCCCAGTTTCCTCATGCACCGTCGACTGTTCGTCGGCCAGCGCCGCCTCGAAGGACGGGAACGGGTCCCTGCTGCTCGTCTGTGCGTCGAACGGGTTGCCGCTGCTGTTGGAGGCCTCGTCTTCCGCCATGTGTGTTCTCGGTGCGGGTGATTGACGACTATCGTCCGCTTGTGCGCCGCCACAATTGGTGCTGGCTGAGGCGAGGAGTGCGTTTTAAAACAACCTAGCTTGACGCGCATGCGGAGCTGCGTCCCATGTTGCCGCTTCGCAGCAGCACCGGGGCTGCATGCTCAGGCGAGAACCTGGTTTTCTGCGCGTTTCAATTACTCCGCGGTAGGTGGGCGTGGTGTAGATACAAAAAGCAAGTTTATCAAGATCCATGTACACGTGTACACTTAAAAAGCAAGTTTATCAAGATCCATGTACACGTGTGCATCTTGACCCCGGGGCGAGCCAGCGCAAACTGTATTCGACTAAATCACATTTCCCGCCCAATTGTGCTCACTTCCAAACCAAGGCTACAAATACTGGAACCACCACGAAGCACAACAACCAACCTGACGACCACCATGCCTGCATACACGAATGAAGACCTGAATTGTGCCGTCAAGCGCGTTCTCGCCGGTGAGAAAACACGAACTGTAAGTGCCGAGACCGCTATCCCGTACCGCACTCTCAGCAAGTGGGTTGCGAAGGGAAAACTTGGCATCGTTCGATCTCCTTCTCGACGCGGACCAGCTCCGTTGTTGACTCAGCCAGCCGAGCAGTGCTTGGTTGACTGAATTATCGGCCGTCAGATTGCTAGCCAACCCGCCAGCCGCAGAGAAATCATCTACAAGGCGGGGACTATTAGCGCAATGCTCGCGGGTCAATCCGTTGGTGGTGGTTGGTATCGTCGTTTCATGAATCGACACCCACTCCTTGCTCCAAGAATCTCGCAGGGTGTGAGCAAGGCACGCAACTCGGTGACCAAGGACGACGTAACTCTGCTGTTCAACTCTCTGCTCAAGGCCATCATTGAGAACCGATTGGACGCTTCACGTATCTTCAACATGAACGAGACTGCGTTCCAAACGAACAAGGGCTCCAAGCGCGTGGTGGCAGTCCGGGAATCAAAGAACGTGTGGCACCAAGACGTTGCTCTCAACTTTCACCTCACCCTGGTGGCATGTGGGAGTGCTTCGGGGGTTATGGTCCCACCTCTATTCGTCCTGCCAGGCTCTACTGTCAAACTGCAAGTGCTTGAGGGCTGCAACGTCCCAGGAGCTGCGGTCACCACGTCAAACTCTGGGTTTATGAACAGCTTTCTGTTCATCGAGTGGCTTCGCTTCTTCGAAGCAACCGTTCCGGCCATAGTACAGCGTCCTCTGTTACTCATCATGGATGGTTGTGCTTCGCACTACTGCGCCGACATTATCCTCGAGGCAGAAGAACTGGGTGTGCTGCTGTTGCTGCTACCTTCAAACGCTACTCACCTTCTCCAGCCTCTTGATGTTGCAGTATTTTCGACGTTCAAGGCCAAGCTTCATCGGCTGGCCGAAATTTACGTGGGGGAGACTGGTGCCAACTCTGTTGACAAAGCGGGAGCAATCAAGATGGCTAGCACCGCGTGGCTAGCGTGCAAGATGGGCAAGAACATCAAGGCGGGTTTTGCAGGATGCGGCTTGTTCCCTCCTTCCAAGCCTCGTATGGATGCTTGCGCGGACAATTTCATCCGGAATGGCACTCCAGCAACAGCTCGTCTCGCTCCGTGGCTTTGGATCAAGGAAGCCGTGGCGAATGAGGTGCTTATACTGCCGCCCGCGCGAAAGCGTGTTCGCAAGACCGTCACCGTTGCAGGACGCCTGTTGACTCGTGAGGTGCTGGACAAGATCGCCAGGCCGCCCAAGAAAGCGAAGAAGACGCCAAAGCCGAGGACCACCAAGAAAGTGCCACGGGCTAAGAAGCTAAAAGCGACAGGTTCCCCCAGCGATAGCCAGCAGGCTGCTCCACCAGCGGCATTCTACCAAGAAGATGTAGTACTTGAGGCTATTGTCTAGAAAGTCTTAACGCAATAGCACGCATTCGCAGCGCACTTTACGCTTTTTTGGTTTTGGTTTTATTTTCCTGCTCTTCTTAGTGATACGATATCCCTCTGTATGCCTGGGTCTGCTGTGATGTCCGGTGTCGAGTTTTATAATCTCAATCCGTTATCAGAAGGGGAGCCCGACTCATGGTACTGAGCATACTGGCGGTCAATCAGTTCACTCGATGGCAGCCGTCGGTCGCTTTCGCAGTTCTGTGACGGCCACCGAGTAATCCAACTGAAAGTGTAACGGGGCCGTATCTTTGGCTCTCGGCCAGTTGGTGTGTCACACACAACAAGACATTCAAGAGAGGTGTCACTCTTAAGGGCACACAAGCGAGGTGTCACTAGATGACCCCGACTAAGTACGAATCATACTTACGAGAGTTGCTATGCCCGGAGAGCCACTCATTTGGAAACTGGTGGCTCTGGCGCTACAGATTAGACAGTTATAGACAAGTAGGAACTTGTGAGCAAAACTAATAGACGTTCAGTTTAACTTTAACCTATAAGTTCGCAAGACGTTTGGTACTCGGTACCCGGAAACGACTAAGAAGGCAAGGCCTCGAACAAGGACAACAGAGACGCCAGGCGGCTGTTGTGGTTAGCGCGTTAACGCTTCCTCAAATCTAAGGAGCGTGTGACTCCCGTCACAGAAAGTCAGCACACTGGTAGTGAGTTGAGTTAATGCTGCCAGGTGGGATCGAACCACCGTCCTCTCGGTTATGAGCCAAGGACTTTACCACTAAGCTATGGCAGCGCTGCCTGAAATCACAAATTGGACTATATTTATACC
>JAABLK010000637.1:0-20677 GCA_012295415.1 Phytophthora chlamydospora | reverse complement strand
GGCCGCACGGACCCGCCGCTCTCGTTCGCCTCGCGCGCGCCAGAGCCGCTGGGACGCCGGGCCGCAGCCTCCAGCCTCTGGCCGACGTAACCCGTCGCCCGTTTCGACGCGCACGCGGTCCAAATCCTCCACGAGGGAGCATGAGGACGTGGCCGCCGCCATCCGCCGCAGCCAGAGGGAGCGCTCCAAGTCGGCCGCCAGACGCACGGGTGGCCCGCCACTTGCTTCACGGGCCGAGCCGGCCACATCCTCTAGGGCAGGTAGAACTGCAGCAAGTCAGAGCCGCAATGGGAAAAAGCGCGAACGCTCCAAGTCCGTCACGCGCGAGCGAGAGCGCGGTCGGGAGAGGGAGCGGTCTCCGAGCCGCGGCCGACGCTCACGACGCTCTAAAGCCGTGGAATCTAGTGACGAGGAGCCGGCGAGGCCGTCGCGCAGCAGCCGAGGAAGCAGCAGAAGAGGCAGCACGTTGCAAGAGATCGAAGACGCCATCGCAGACACCGAGCGCGAGCTGGCGCCCAAGAAGACGGAGTTGGAGGAGCTGCGCGCGCAGCTGGAGACGCTGCAGAAGCGCGTGGAACTCAAAAAGATCGAGGTGTTCGACCTGGAGGTCGATCTGGATGCGCTGCGCAAGCGCCGAGAGCGGCGTCTCCCTTCGCACCACAGCAGCAGCAGCCATACGGAAGAAAGTAGCTCCAGACGGTCAGAAAAGAGCTCGAGGCGGTCTCGCAGCAGGAGCAAGAGCAAGAGCAAACGCCGTGAAAGCCGGCGGTCCAGCAGCCAGCCACGCGTTTCCAAACGGCCTTGCATTGTGGACGAAGACGATGAAGACAGCGACGACGACGACGATTTCAGGATTCTGGAGCCGAGCGAGGTGAAGAAAGAACTGGAGAGCAGTGAGGCTGGAGCAAGTAGCCGAACCAGGACGGCCGTGGTCCCAGTGGAAGACTCGATGCCCGACAATTTCTGGGGCCGTTCGCCTACGCCCAAGCTGCTGGCCAACCACCGCTTCCGCGCCATTCCGGACGGGAGCGTGCGTAAAGGTCGACACCTGGCGTTCAACCCGATCCAGCCCCAGATTTTCGCCACGAGCCCGGATGAAGGTGGACTGATCCTGTGGAGCTACGAACGCAAGGAACAGGACGTCTTAAAGGTGGTGACTCTGACGCCGAACTCGTTCCGGAAGGAGAATCCGTGCGCCGAGGCCATTTCGTGGAGTCCGGACGGGAACCGCATGGCCATGGCATTCCGAGACCCGAAGAACGAGAAGGGCGAGTTCTGCATTGTGCAGCTCCACCAGCTCAAGCTGGACGACAGCGACACGCCGCTGCCAATTCCTCGCGACCGCATCACGTCCAAGCGCACCGCCCTGCACCCGCGCGGGATCTCCGCTATTGACTGGCTGCCCACTGGGTCAGGGCCGGAAACCACGAGCCGTCAATTAGTCACTACGGGCAGTTCCGACCATGCGGTCATGTTGTGGGAGGAGTATGAGAACAAGGACGGCGCCCTGGACCTCAAGTTTACTGTGCTGCACCGCGACCACCGCAGCGAAGTTCGCTCGCTGTGCGTCCACTCCCAGCGGAACTGTCTGTACACGGGTGGCCTGGATGGCCTGTTGATCCGGTACGATCTGAACAAGGGCCGCACCTCCACCGTGATCGAGCGTCGCAAGCCGAACATCTCGAAGATCAACTCGGTTCTGGAGCACCCGCACAACCCGAACTTGCTCATGGTGAGCTGCGTGGAACAGTCCACGCACAAGCTGCTGCTGCACGACTTGCGGCAGCCGTACGACCCCAACGGGATGGCGTTGACTTGGGAGGGAAGCTCGATGAGTCAGTACGTTGTGCCGCGGTGGTCGCCTGCGGGGTATCACGTGTCGTGTGGCAGCAAGACCGGCGTGGTGAACATCTGGGACGTGCGCATGCGCGGCGACCACTACCCTTCGGTGCTGCCCCAGCAATCTCTTCGCGTGCACCGTAAGTTCGCGCCTTCCCTGCTAATGAACACAGACGTTGTGCTAACTTTTGTTCGTGCCATTCATTTGCTTCAGACAAAACGGTGCTGCACGCGACGTGGCACCCGCGCTACGACGCCATGTTCAGCGTCTCCCACGACCGAACGCTCGGTCTGCTCACGTTCCGGTAAACAAGCTTGGAAAACGAGCACAAGGACGACCGAGGAAGCGAGTCCGAGCTGACGTTGCAACGATTCAAGTAGTTAGGTGGCCGATGCGCCAGCTCGGCAGCTCACAGTGTCCCTTGTGTTGTGGTGGGGGCCCTCTCGTGCAGTTTTGTGTATGCTTCCTCTCACTACTAACCACCAAAAAGAAGGCGCTGTACATGGTTTAATCTTGAAGTGGCTCTGGATACGATTCATTGACTGAACGCCATCCCGTCCAACTGTTAGAAGATGGGCATGGATGTCGGTCTCAGCTACATGTCCAGCCTCAGCGGTGCAAGTAAGCGGATAATGCTTGCTGTTCTGGGGAGTTCTACATGCACTTCGACCATGTAAGGCTCCTTGGCCAGGCTGGAGTTTGCCATGTTTACCGCCGCGCTTTGGTGACTTGGATATCCTGCGTCATCGTTTTTGAGGCCCAGGAGCCGCACGATGGGAATGACGCCGGTCTCTCGCCTGCGCCCTTGTCCATGACATCACTTGCTATATACTGGGCGTCAGTATGCCGGCGCTTCGGGTGATCTTGCGGATGAACCCTGATCATCCTCGATGGTGCCTCCAGCGGGGAATGCTCATCCATCGTGCGGCCAGGAAGCGCTGCTCATTTGCAGTTTTCCACAAGCAAGCAGAAACAGAAAGCCATGGCGTCGGAACTGCTGGAGAACTACTACAACTGGGCCAATGCCACCGAGACGAAAGTGCTCGACTGGGTCGACCCCGAAGGCGGCTGGAAGGTGCACCCCATGGCCGACTACCCGCTGGCCAACTTCGCCAGCGTCTTCGCTATCTGCGTGGGCTACGTGCTCTTCGTCGTGCTCGGCTCGGTGCGTTCCGCTGGTCCAATTCTGATGGTCTTGCCAGCGAGCTTCGTGTCTCTAACTCTCTGCGTGCTTTGACAACAGGCGATGATGAAGCTGGGCATCCCTGCGTTCAAGACGAGCCCCATCCAGTTCCTCTACAACCCCATCCAGGTCATCGCCTGCTCCTACATGTTCATGGAGACGGCCATCCAGGCCTACCGCAACGACTACTCGCCGGCGCCGTGCAACTCCTTCAAGGCCGACAACCCCGTCATGGGCAACGTGCTGTACCTGTTCTTCCTCTCCAAAATGCTCGACTTCATGGACACCTTCTTCATCGTCGTGGGCAAGAAGTGGCGCCAGCTCTCGTTCCTGCACGTGTACCACCACCTGTCGGTGCTTCTCATGTACTACATCGTCTTCCGCGTGGCGCAGGACGGCGACTCGTACGCGTCAGTCGTGCTCAACGGCTTCGTGCACACCATCATGTACACGTACTACTTCGTGAGCGCCCACACGCGTGACATCTGGTGGAAGCGCTACTTGACGCTCATCCAGCTTGTCCAGTTCGTCACCATGAACGTGCAGGGCTACCTCATGTACTCTCGCCAGTGCCCCGGCATGCCGCCCAAGATCCCGCTCATCTACCTGGCCTACGTGCAGTCGCTCTTCTGGCTGTTCGTCAACTTCTACGTGCGCTCGTACGTGCTCGGCCCCAAGAAGGCTTCCTCGTCCAAGAAGAACCTCTAGGCCGATATGAAACTGAGTAGATCCAAAAGTAATACTACTAGCAGTAGACTGTTTTCCTGTCTTTGGTTGGTGCGGCGAGGAAGACCCGTAAGGACGGATAGATGTCACTGCAACCGCACGGCATATTGTGCGGAGTTCTACATACAGCTACATCGCTGTTAGCTGTCCGCCGCGTACTTGCCTCCCAGGGTTAACGCTGCAGCGCCACGCGCGGGCCACCACCCGTCCACCACCACCAGAACCGTTAAACAATGCCAAGCGGCTATCCGCAGGTACAGGCAGCAGCAACGCGCGCTTCCTCCGTCTGAGTGAGATAGGGCACCATTGCCATTGCCCATGCAGACGCCACCTTGGAGCGCAAGACGCCCCAGAGGCGGATGGCGTTCATTATCCGACGCCTGCCTATCCTCTGCGGCGGTGAGTGGCTGCGGCCGCCTTTGCGTCATCGCCGAGGCCGATCTCCCACGCGGAAGACGTAGCCTTCCTCGATGACAGCAAAGCCCCGAGGCTGGCCAAGCGGAATGACATCATAAAGCGTCGCTCGAACTCATCGACTTTCCCTGGCAAAAGCGATTGACTACGCCCCAGTATACTGGTGCACAGTGGCACGTGGATACGTACCCCGAACCACCGCAACACTCGCCGTGACCCCACACTTTTGACTGGCATGGACGGCCATGGACGTCGGCCATGCTCATTCGCGCTTTTGCCAGTCCGGCCTCACGCCCCTCACTCAACACGCACGCAGACGCCACTGAAGCCATGTCGACCGAGCTGCTGCAGAGCTACTACGACTGGGCCAACGCCACGGAGGCCAAGCTACTCGACTGGGTGGACCCCGAAGGCGGCTGGAAGGTGCACCCCATGGCCGACTACCCGCTCGCCAACTTCGCCAGCGTCTACGCCATCTGCGTGGGCTACCTGCTCTTCGTCATCCTCGGCACGGTGCGTCCAGCAGCCCCATTGTCCCCGTTCTGACGGTCCAATTCGCTAACTTTTGGCTGTGCTTTTTGCTGCTTCTGTTGCAGGCCCTGATGAAGCTGGGCATCCCCGCCATCAAGACGAGCCCCATCCAGTTCCTCTACAACCCCATCCAGGTCATCGCCTGCTCCTACATGTGCGTGGAGGCCGCCATCCAGGCCTACCGCAACGGCTACTCGGCTGCGCCTTGCAACGCCTTCAAGGCCGACAACCCCGTCATGGGCAACGTGCTGTACCTGTTCTACCTGTCCAAGATGCTCGACCTCATGGACACGGTCTTCATCGTCCTGGGCAAGAAGTGGAAGCAGCTCTCCATCCTGCACGTGTACCACCACCTCACCGTGCTCTTCGTCTACTACGTCACGTTCCGCGCCGCCCAGGACGGCGACTCGTACGCTACCATCGTGCTCAACGGCTTCGTGCACACCATCATGTACACGTACTACTTCGTGAGCGCCCACACGCGCGACATCTGGTGGAAGAAGTACCTCACGCGCATTCAGCTCATCCAGTTCGTCACCATGAACGTGCAGGGCTACCTCACGTACTCTCGCCAGTGCCCCGGCATGCCGCCCAAGGTGCCGCTCATGTACCTCGTGTACGTGCAGTCGCTCTTCTGGCTCTTCATGAACTTCTACATCCGCGCGTACGTGTTCGGCCCCAAGAAGCCGGCCGTCAAGGACAACAAGAAGAACCTCTAAGGCGCTCGGACCAGCAAGTAGTCGCAAGCCCCCTCCAGTTCTTCCTCCAATGTAGTTTCTTCCTCCCACACGCGCTTTGTAAAGGAGATAAGTAGCGGCAGCCCCCGCAGTCTTGCGGCCGGGCGCCCACCAAATACATCCCACCTGAAAAAGCTAACTCCGTCCTTGACAGCCCCACGTTGAAGTGACGCCCGCTGAAATTCGTGTACGTCAACACAACAATGTCACCATCATTGCCACAAGATACTGACTTCATTTCGACTTGCATTCAAAGATGACGTCGCGCGGGTCAGCGCTGCACGTGCCCGTCCTGCTCAGCCCAGCCCGCCATTATCGAAAACGCTCCGGACGCAACACAGCAAGCTCCAGGCCTCGTGCACGATGCCCTCCACGCCGCCGCCCGCCACGCCGCAGGATGAGAGCAACTCCCAAGCGCCGTACAAGGGCACCCCCGTGTGGAACGTCAAGGCCACCATCATCAAGTACCGCGTAGCGCTCGCCGCCGTGCTGGCCGTGCTCATCGTGGTGATCGTACTGGCGGCCTGTGGAGTCTTCTCCTCGTCTTCTGCTTCCTCCTCTTCAGACGACTCGTCCTCCTCTTCCGCCTCTAACGGCAACGTGACCATCTACCACGCCGGCTCGCTGGTCGGCCTCATGGACGACACGCTGGCGCCGGCCTTCACCGCCGCCACGGGCATCGCCACGTCGCTGCTGGCCAAAGGCTCCGTGAAGCTGGCCAACCTCATTGTAAACGGCAGCCAGGCCGACGTGTTCATCAGCGCCGACGCGTCCGTCAACACGGAGCTGCTCATGGGCGACGCCAACGACAACCTCATCTCGTGGTACGTCACCTTCGGCGAGACGTCTGTCGGTCTTGGCTACTACCCGGAATCGCCCTACGCTGACGTCTTCGCGGCCGTGGAGAACGGATCGATGCTCTGGTACGAGGCGCTGCTGCAGAACCCTGACATGAAGCTCGGGCGCACGGACCCGGACGCGGACCCCAAGGGCTACCGCACTGTCATGATGTTCGAGCTGGCTGAGGAGTACTACAACACCACCGGCCTGGTCTCGGGCATCCTGGGCAACGCGACGAACAGGGACCAGATCTTCTCCGAGGAGAACCTGGAGACGTATCTGACGTCGGGAGACCTGGACGTCGGCTTCTTTTACGCCGTAGAGGCCGGTAGCTTGAGCGGCGTCACCTTCATCACGCTGCCGGAGGAGATCAACATGGGCAACCCGGCGCTGGACGACGAGTACGCGACCGTGTCGTACACCAACTCCGAGACGGGTACAGTCTACAACGGATCGGCCTCCATCTACACCGTCGCGATCCTCAACAACGCGACCCACATGTCGGAGGCCGAAGAGTTCGTGGCCTTCCTGCTGTCGTCCGACGGCCAAACGATCTTGAGCGCACAGGGAATGGAAGCTGCCAACCTCACTGCCTACGGTGATACTTCAGCTATTCCCTCCGCGATCGCAACGTACCTGTCGTGATGGAAATACGGTTGTAAGGGTGTTGCAGCATGTCGAGTGTTTAAACCCTGAAATGAAGTGCTGTCGAAAACAAAGCAGTGTCTTTATTGCATGGTGATAAAAGACTTTTTCACTGGAAGCAAACTGGGAAACTAAAACTGTGTGATATTGGTATTTTCAATGGAGGATGTTTGTCCCCAGTGCGCTTGAAGTCTCTCTTGTATCGAAGGAGGTTGACTGCGCTGTACGCGAGTGCGTTGTGATACCGCCACCGCTTCTTTCGCTTTACTGTCGGTGCGATGGTGGCTATGGTTGTGAGGCTTGGATCTCGACTGCTAGATCGGTGATGTCGTTCTCGGGTGGTTGTGCTAGGCTGAAGTCGATGTTCTCGAACGGGAATCTTGTGCCCGAGACTGCCAGGATGCGACTTTCACGGCCTCATAACAAGGCGTACCTCAGCAGTGGATGCATTTGCCCTCCCATTCTTCGGTTAGGACGGCGCTCCGACTTGCGAGCTGCACCGACCTTGTGTCGGTATGCAAAGATGGCGATCTCGTCGAGCCATTCGTCATCGTTTGACGGCCGCGAGCTGGTTGGATCTTGTGTGACGGCTGGCTTTGGCTCGCATACAGCAGTGTTGGCTCGGTAAGTACAACCTTCTCGAGATTCTTCGTCCTCTGGCGCCGACGATCGCGACCAAAACTCGCTGATGTCGCTGTAGATTGATATGTTGCTGCCATTGCTGCTGTTGTCGTCGTTGATACTGTCACCGTTGTCATCATTCACGGCCTCGGGGCTTTCGACTGGTGCCAGTGGACTGGAGATGCTTGGAGGAGACGCAAAGTAGTCCAGACTTCCCCATGTGCGCCAGCTCGCGAGGATATCAAGCTCAGTTGGTGATGAGGGCCCACGTTCCTCAAGCATAGGCACGTCGTCGTCAAGTGACTCCTCCTCGCTCTCTACCTCCACCACCGTCTCGAGCGGTGCTGCTCGTTTGGGGCGTGAGGCGTTGCGTCTTGATGGCGCAAAGGGGGCGATGGTTATCTGCTGTTCTCGCGCATCGATGATCGGAAGTGCGACGTAGTTGGGCACAGCAAGCGCATTCTCGAGCGCCGTCCACCATGTAGCATAGATCGCGCAGGTTGGAGCCCGGAGCATGGCGACGCGGTGCCAAGCACCGTAGCGAATTCCAAACTCATTACGACGCGCCTCTTTCCCTGACACAGGGGCGAGACTGGTCTCGTAGGGGTTGAGCCATATCTCCATTTTCCCACCGAAGACTTTGGGGCGAGCGATCGTCAGCAGTGCTTGCTGGGGGTGTCTGGGCGTTTGTCGAGAGGCGAAGGTGAGCGTGACGATAGCCTTGTGCCTGCGATCAGCAAGAGGGGAAGGAGTTAGCCGTGGTGCTTCTGAAGCATTGATAAGAAGCCAAGTCTCACCAGAAAAGCCCACAACTCCGCATCTTCATGACACAGCGACGAGTGCGCTGGAAGTTCATGCTCGAGTGAAGGAAGGCTGCAGGCGATGCAGCCGCCTGAAAGCTGGTAGTTCTGTGTTTCTTGTTGAAAGCCTAGTTTCTTTGGTCTGCTGTGGCGCAAATCAAAGAATGAGGTGGAACCGGAGACCGTCAGTTCCTGTGCCCCTCTTTCATTGAGCCAGAGTCCCATTACAGACGCTGGGGACGTACTGTATACGCGGAGCCAGCCCCAGCAAGCACCCTGTACTGGTTTTCGAGTCGTGAAGGTTTGTTGTGCTAATGCGGGTATCAAATCTTGCTGCTGCTGCTGCTGAGACTTCTTCGATCTTGGGCTTTCGAGCAAATAGCTGCAAGCTCATCGGTGCGTCAAGCGTAGTGCCTGCCACCAGGACGAGTGCTCGGGCTCCAGGCCTTGATCGGATGCGGAGACCAACATCCAAGCTCGACTTCAACAGCTGGCTCTGTGACTTATGGCCACAGGTGGCTGCTTTGGCTTTACAAGAAAGATCGGCTTCCACGGTTCAACGTTGACCCCACTCGCTAAGCCCTCAGCACGAGCTACATGGGCGCACTCAGACAGCGATGCCGCCGCTAGACAGCGCTGAGCTCATGGTAAAGGCGGATCTGGGACAGGACTGGACGGCGGATTCATTTTTGTCGATATTGGGGGTCAACTGCGATTCCTGAACTGGTCTCTGTTGTTTCTGACAGCCTTTTGTACGCACTGGCGCCTGCTGTCTTTTGCTTGCTCGAGTGCACCGGCGAAAGCGGACACGCTGGAGTGCACCATATATCATGTTGATCATGAAGAGACGTGAGACCGTCTCTGTTCGTCTACACATGGCTACATAGCCGGGTGTGTAACGGCTTCGTTTTCGGTGGTTGGTGCCGTGTCAAGCGTGGATCTGGCGGAGCTTTGGCGCCGACGTCAATGCCTGCCCGCCAAAGGAACGTATTGAGCACTCGCCTGTATCCACGTCCTCACAGTGCGGCAGGGCAGCTCGCTCGGTTGCTCCTCTCCCCTCCTTGGCGCTGGGATCTTGTGATCTTTTGCTGTGGAGACGTTGCAAGTGACGACTTTTTCGTGTTCACAGGTTGCAAACAGCTGTGGTTGGCGAGAATCTTTGCGTTTTCCACTGCCGCTAACGACGATGGCCGCTACAGCCTCGCAGTGAGGCTGAGCCAGCGTTGGCGCCACCAAAGTCGCGTTCTCATTCTTCGATTTCCGCACGAGCAGAGAAGAGGAATACTAGCTTTCAACCAACAACAACGACAACTACGCAGCAGCGAGCACCACCCTTTGATCACTGCAACATGAGCGCTCCACCCGCTCTGTGTTGCATGATGAAGATCCGCACCTGCGGCCTTTTCTGGTGCGGTATCTCTGCTGCTGCCTCTTCTTGGCTGGGCGGTCGATCTGACTTGGGATGTCTTGGCTTCTTGTTCAATTGTTGCAGGTACAAGGCCCTCGTGACGCTTTCCTACCCCGAGAACAAAGCGCACGACACGACTAGCCAAGGTCTGCTGACCATCGAACGCCCGAAGGCTCTCGGCGGAGACTTGGAGATCCCTCTCGGTCGTGGCCGCGGCAAGCACATGCCCACGCTCATCTTCGCGTCGGAGAAGGACCAGAAACGCTGCCGGTTCACCGTTTGCTACGGCTTCTGGCGCCGCTGTGTGACGGTGCGTGCAGCCACGGACGCGCTCTACCAGGCGTGGTGGGCGGCACTAGAGACCGCGTATATGTCACTCGAGCTCAAGCAGATCTCTCGCGCGCTCGCGACCAACTTTGACGTCCTGCCGGAGCCCGAGCCCGAGCAGGAGAGCGACCTGGATGAGATCAGCGTGATGAACGACGAGATGGACTACGTGCCGCTGCTTGAAGACGTGAGGTCTGTCTCCGACGCTGAAGGTGATGGCTCTGAGAGCTGGCAGTCCTCGGAAAGCCCGGACGAACTCGTCGTCATCTCGTCCATGACAGACTGCACGACCGACGGCTCCGGCGATGAACTGTCCAACAAGCCTGCGATCAATTGCACTCGAGCGAAGGACAAGTGCACAAGCAAAGTCGGTTCTGAGCCACACGACGTCAAGCCCAGCGCACTGAGCAGCAGTGACGCCAGACGTATCGATGACTCACTCATCGAGAGCGACGTGCTTGAGCATCTCCCGTCTGATGTCCGTGACCTCATGGACAGTAGCTCCAGCAACAGCGGCTGGAGCTCCGGTAGCAGCCTCGACAGTGACGTCGTCGCCCTTCTCCCGTCAGACCTCCAAGAGATGCTGGAGAGCTGTGGAAGTGGTTGCAGCCTCAGCGACGGAGTCCCCGAAAGCGAATACTGCGACTTGAGCAACGAGCCCTTCGACATTGTTGAAAGACTTTGCCACGACAATAACAATGGAGAGGGCAGCAGTTCGGAGGAGCAGCCAGAGAATGGCCCGATACTGCCTGAAACCGGTGGGGGGGTCATTCTCGACGGCGTGTTGCTCACAGCTGAAGCCGCCAGGATCAGGACGACGCGTGATGTGTTTGCGCTGCCGTTCCGCACCACGCAGACGCCGTTTGAGCGCCTTCGCCAGCGTCAACGGAGGCGTGCAGCCATGAACAATTGCAACGCCGTTCACGACGTTACCAGTTCGACACCTGACATCCATGCACGCAAAATGCCCCCAGCCTGCTCCAACGCATCAAATAGCCGCAACGATGTCGACAGCGGCGATCTTCCTGAGAGATCCAGCACGATCTCCAGCTTCAGGCCTTATCCAAGTGCTGAAGATGTCTACGGGACACGTCCAGAGCCTCGAGAGCTTGTTATCGGACGAATCGATCATGCTCGTGTCGAGGAAATCGCGCAGTTCGCGGCGCGCCATGTGCCGGACGCAGACCGTTCTCTCAAGAAGCCGCTCGTTATCGAACGAGTAACCAGGGCCTGGACGGACGTCGCGCGCTTCGCCTTTCGCCCGCACGCAGTCACTGACCACGTCGCGAACAAGCACCACCACCAGCGAGCTGCCGGCCAATTTCACGCCTTGGCTGGACACGACCCATCCTCGACTAGCTGAAGATGCCGGCACGGCACTGGAGCAATCGGTTCGTCTGAGGTGGCCTTGCCACTATGATCGAGATTGACCCATTGCCATCTCGAACTCCAAACACCCACGCACTCATCATGTGTGCGTAGATAGCGTTCTCAACGAAGAGAACCCCACCTGAACCTCCAAGTACCGACAGCTTGGAGAGATACCCACCCTCACAAGAGGAGACTACCACACAAGACAAGACTGTCTTGTATCTATTTACCAGCAATACATGCATATCGAATTCTTCTTGTCATTCTTGAGAAGAGGCACTTGCAATTGCGCTGACCCAGCATGCCTCGGTGAGTGGGAGCTGCTTTTGCATCTGCAGCGAACAGGAGGACTTCAACATGGTACAGCGGTTCAAACGGCGATTGTGCGGATGAATTTCCTCGACAAGGCCGCAAACACGTCGCACACAGACGCCACTTTCGTTTTACGTGACGGCTGTCATCGCACGACGTCATGCATGCCATGCAGCCCATTCCTCAGTGCCAGCAGTAGCGCTTAGCAGATTGGCAAACCCTTGGCATGTTGTTGGAGGGTGCCTTGATTTCGTTGAACGCACGGTGATACCAACCTAAGATACTCTGTCTCTACAGTGTGAGCGTGTCGTCGTGCGCTGCTTTCGGTGCCAGCGTCGTCCTTGACGGCCAGATCCAGCAGAAATGCTCTTCAGCCTCCTGTAGTGCAAAAGTTTCATGCTGTTTTGCTCCTTACGCAGGTCTTGCTATTGACATTGGGATGGTCGACGACAGTATCATCACCATTATGCTCACGTGTGGCCTTACATACCCATTTGTACGGAGGAGCACTGGCGGCAAAGGAGAAGCTGACTCCGAGTGAAGACGCGAGCTCCGATTTGAAATTTCGCCACCTCGCCACAAGCGCGGTGTCCGTGATGCCACTTGGGGAGGGAAGGGGAAAGCACTCGCGAGCTGCACGCCCGCGATCACACAAATGGCAGCATGATGCCCGCTCTTCGATGGGCCATCAACGCCGTTTTTAATCTGAAGCTCATTCCTCGATCTTCCTCGTCACACAGAAGCACTTGCGCCATGAAAACCTTTGTCTTGCCTCTTGTGGCGCTCGCCGGCCTCGCTGCGGCAACCCAAGCCGACGGCACGTGCAGCGGACCCAACGCGCGCGCTGAGCCCCCCGCCGGTGCCATCGTCGTGGATGTTACGGGCTCGTACAAGAACAGCTTCAAGACCGTGTCGGAGGGTGTTGCGCGTCTGGACCCGAACACGACGTCGGAGCAGACCGTCTTCCTGCGCCCGGGCGTCTACAACGAGCAGGTGCTCATCTCGCCACTGTCCGGCCCGCTAGTGCTGCAGGGCTTCACGTGTGACGCGATGTCCTACGCCAGCAACGAGGTGACCATCACGCAGGCCAAGGCGCAGAAGGACATCCCGGCCGAGGTGAAGGGCGAAGCGCGCAACGACATGACCAGCACCATGCGCTTCAAATCGGACAACGTCAAGGTGTACAACCTCAACATCGCCAACACGGCCGGCAACGTCGGCCAAGCGCTGGCCGTCAACGTCAACGCTACCGACTACGGCTTTTACGCCTGCAACTTGACGGGCTACCAGGACACGGTGCTCGCCGACAAGGGCCGTGAGCTATACGCGCGCACATACATCAACGGCGCCACCGACTTCGTCTTCGGTCGCTACGCGCAGGCCTGGTTTGAGTCATGTGATATTGAAACTATCGGCACGGGCTTCATCACGGCTAGCGGTCGCGAGTCTGCGTCGAGCTCTGCCTCGTACGTCTTCAACCGCGCCCGCGTGTTTGGCAAGAGCGGCGTCAACTCGACCGTGCTGGGCCGTCCGTGGCGCCCGTACGCCCGCGTTATCTGGCAGAACAGCGAGCTGGGCGACGTGGTCAAGCCCGAGGGCTGGTCGACTTGGGACAGCACGTCCAGCACTGCCGACGTCCAATTCAAGGAGTTCAACAACACCGGCGTTGGTGCGGTCCCGGGCAGCCGAGTGGCTTTCAGCGGCAAGTTGGACGCGCCTGTGGCTATCTCGGAGGTCCTCGGCGAGGGCTACGAGACGGAGTGGTGGGTCGACACCACTTACCTGTAAGCGCGGCGCGGCGCTGCGGCGCATACACTTTAGAGTGCAGGGAAAGTATCCTAGACTGCACAATTGATGTTTGAGTCCGAACACAGAATAAACGGAGTACATGATCACTTCGTCGCTTGATTCGTTGACATCCTCGTGTACACACAGAGCCCCCCCCCCCCCCTTGCAATGCTCGTGAAAGCTGATAGCTACATAGGACTGCAGAGCTGTGGACGACACAAACTTCAGCTACAGTAGGAATGGTTCGGCATCGTGTGTGACAAATTGCATACATCACAGTGCTGCTGAAGGACAAGCAAGGATGGAGGAACGTCGACGCATTTCCTGCGTGCTTATCCACTTTTCTTGTGCCGGAGGTAGGCCACGATCGGCGCTTTCTCAGCTTCAGTGTCCCTGACCACACGTACTCACCTTCGTGAATCACTTGGTTGCTCGACGACAAGAAACTCGACAGGCTTTTCAGCTGTTCGTCGCTGTTTGAGCTCAACGAATGACCGAGAGTCGGACTTTGAGCGGCAACGTTCCGGTGATGCAGTCTCTGATGCGGATCTTTTTGGTGCTTGGTGCAAATCACGCGGCACCAACCGTCTTCGACTAGCCAAGTTCTGCAACGTAAGCAGCTCTGCTGCGAGTGACGGCGAGGATGACGTTCTGCTCACACAAAGAAGCTTGCTGTGATCCGAGCGCTGCCGCCGGCAGCAAGCAAGGGCCGTTCGTACCGCCGTTTGACTGACCGCGCTGCATGGACGCCTCCGCTTTCGCTCGACCTATCGGTGGACGCTCTGGCGTGACGCGGACGCTGGGTGGACAGGCACGCGCTGGATGGACGAGCGCGCCTGCGACGCGCGCCGAACGCCGGCTGCTTTCATCCAGCAGGCAATAATGGCCATCGTGTTCATCGCTGGTGGCCACGGCCGCCACGCGCCCGCCATCGACAGTGCGCCATCCATCAACGGCGGCGGGGCGTGCGCGAGTTTCCTGCGATGGCGGGCGGATCGTCCCGACGGAGCTCGAGGGCACCATGCCTGACCTCGCTGAGCTCGAGCGGATCTGAACTGGAGGCCGAGGGCCAGCTGTCAGGAGTCGATCCTGTTCCAGCGTATATGCAAACATGAAGGGCATTATATGGAACAGGTCAGCTTAGAAGCTTGTGTGAAAGCAGTGTTCCTTTCAAATATAGTACTCTGGATCCAATCGATTCCGACAGGGTATGTTCTATTGACGGATCGGAGCTGGTGGAAGCATTTTTCGTCGCCCGAAGTGTGACGAGGGGCCAAATCGACACTGGATTGGTTGAAGTGCACTGCACCGGTCAGGTTGCCCCAAGCGGCTCATTCATCCTTCTACCAACTGGAGCGAAAGTGACCGACAATGCTGGCTCGGTAGGCGACGCTCTCCATGCCCGACACAGACCTCGAAGCTAACTTTTCCATTGTCGCAGTCGTGCAGCTCAAGCAGCCATCCTCCGCCACGGACCCGCGGTCTCGCAGCTCGCGCGCCGCAGCGTGCTGGGCCACGCTGTCCAGCAGCAGCAGCGCTCGTACGTGGTGGACCCCAAGCGCAGCAGCGGCGACTTCACGCTCACGCGCAACAAGTACCAGTCCATCCTCAAGGAGGAGTTCCCGCTGGAACTGGGCGGCTCGCTGCCCGAGGTGACCGTCGAGTGGGAGCAGTGGGGCGACTGCTCTTTGCCTGGAGACCGCACCATCCTGGTGCTGCCGTCCTTCTCGCACTCGAGCCACGCCGCCTCCAACCGCGACGACCCGCGGCCCGGCTGGTGGGAGAACATGATCGGGCCTGGCAAGGCCATCAACACGTCCTACTTCCGCGTCATCTGCCCGTCCGTGCTGGGCAGCCCGTTCGGCGCCACGTCGCCAATGACAGTCAACCCGGTTACGGGCGAGAAGTACAAGGCCTCGTTCCCGCAGATCACGCCCGCCGACATGGCGCGCTGCCACGCCAAGGTCCTGGACGATCTGGGCATCGACAGCGTCCACACAGTCATCGGCGCCAGCATGGGCGGCATCCAGGCTCTTGAGTTCGCGGCGCAGTTCCCGGACCGCCTGGACCGTCTCGTGGGCCTCGCCTGCACGCACCAGACCACCCCCGGCACGGTGGCTTTCCGCCGCGTGCAGCGTCGTGCGATCCTGGCCGACCCCATGTACAAGGACGGCGACTACACGGCCGGCGTGCCTCTCGAGGGCATGAAGGTGGCGCGTGAGCTGGGCATGACCTGCTACCGCTCCCGTGAGGAGTTCGATGCGCGGTTCGACTGGAACCCGACGGGCCCCATGCACTTCAAGACGGCCACGTTCGAGGTCGAGAGCTACATGGACTACCAGGCCAACAAGTTCGCCCGGATGTTCGACCCGAACTGCTACCTACTGCTGTCCAAGGCCATGGATCTCACCAACCTGGGTCGCAACGCACTCAACCTGGCGGAGGGCACGAGCCGCATCTCGTGCGACTCGCTCGTCATTGGCATCAAGCAGGACCTGCTGATCCCGATCCAGGAGCAGCGCAACCTGGTCAACATCCTGCAGTCGTACGGCCACAACGCGCAGCTCGTGGAAGTGGACTCCAAGTTCGGCCACGACGCCATGTTCAACGCGCAGATGCAGCTCGACGTGTTCTCGCCGCTGGTGCGCGAGTACATCGAGGAACAGCTGGCCAACGTGTTGCCGCACGAGCTGCACCGCTACAGCAGTCTGTAATTGTCGTCAACGTGGCCGTGTCGGTGTGGCTGCTACCACTTTTAAGGTGGCGCAGCCAGCAGCGCTACCCCGTATGCTTATAAGCGAGCTGCTCGCCAGCCGCATCCGACAAGTGAACCGCCTGCTGCTGCCAGCTAACCAAAAATGAACTTATCTATGTATTGCGATCATTGTGCGACTTGCCTCTTTGTGCGCTGCGAACATACCACGAGCTTGGCGGATATGCCACGAATATTCAACTTTGCAGCAGCAATGCTGTAGTACAACGTCTCCGCTTGCTGGTGTTGTTGGAGCGAATTAACGGAATCAAATCGCTCTGCTCGACACAACCGCTTTTCCGTCCGTGCTGGTGGTTGATGCCTTGCTCGACTGAGCGAGTGCAAGTCGCGCAACGGTTCGAACTGAAGTAGCAAAGCAGAAACATCGACCCACATTGTTACTTGCTGCTGCCTCCTTCGCCCGAAATCGTCTGAAAGAGTTTGCTGCTTGAACTGCAATGAAAACCTATCGCCGGATTTGACAACCCCGGACACGAATAGCTCCCACATTAGCTTAAATACGTTATAAACATCTTTCATGTTACTCCGCGCAAGCCATGTTAGCTGGCGCGGAGTGTCGAGTCGACCGATCCAAGAACCACGTGATTAATCGGAAATAGCGAAGAAAGCTCGGTACTTTCCAATAAAAATAGCGACTTCAATCGACAGCATCCCGTCAGAATCTCCTTTGCTTCAGAAGCCAAGGATGCTGTCGGCGATGCGGAAGCCTTGGGCGCTGCTGCCGCGCGTGGACTGGTTGCTGACGCCCGACGCGCTGCTGCAGCTGCTGATCCTGTGGCCGCTAGAGCTGTACGAGGCCGTGGCCATCCTGCCCGTGAGCTTCCTGCGGCGCCACGTGCCGGCGCTGGGCGGGGCGCTCGTGGTGCTCATGACGCTGCACGGCATCCTGCTGCGGCTGTTCCTGGAGCTGCTGCGCGCCATCTTCGCGCGCGTCACGTACTCACGCGACCCGGTGCTGACCTTCCGCAGCTTCTGGCGCGCCATGCAGGACCACTACGCCTTCCTGGAGCCACGTCGCGTGGACTGGCAGCTTGTACGCCAGCTCTTCGGCGATACCATCCAACCAGCCACCAGTGATGATGACCTATGGATCGCACTACAAGAGAGTGTTTCACTGTGTGACGACCCGTCGCTCGCGGTCTCGCGGGTGGCCCACGGGCCGGCCAGGACGCTCACTGTGAGGGGCCACAAGCTGCCCACGGCGGCCGCCATGAGGTTCCAGCAGCAGACGCTGGCGGCCATGGAGAGGCAGCACTTGACGCAGGGAGGAAGACGCATCGCCAACGACCGCTTTGTGTGCGGCATCCTCAATGCTGAGACGTGTCCGGGCTGGCGGATCGGCTACATCTGTCTGACGGCCATGCAGGGCTTCGTCGAGTTCCCGCTGCCCAGAGTGGACGCGCTCGTGCCGTCCTGGACGAGAGGCGCCAAGACGGGGGCAGCACAAACGCTGCTGGAAGTGGACGGCAAGGCTGGAGATGGCAAAGGGGCTACCAGCTCCGTAGCGGTGCCCGAGATCTACGACCTCGAGTCCATGCGCTGGTCGCTCGAGGCCATCTTGCTGGGCTTGGGAGACGTGGACGGACTCGTTCTGGACCTGCGCTTCAACCAAGGTGGCGGCTCGCACGTCGCGGCCCTGACGGTGGCATCGTTCTTCGCCAGCGAGAACAAGGCCGCCTTGGCCTTCTCGACGGACGAGAAACTGCCAGGGGCCACGCCGAGGTTCTCCAAGCGGAAGAAATACTACATCCCCTACACGTCGCGCTGCACGCGCTACCGCGGCCCGCTGGCTGTGCTGCAGAGCCGATACACGCGCGGGTAAGCAAGCTTCTCTGACTTGTGGTGAAGGCTTGGATGGCCCCGAATCTAACCCGTTCTCTCTGCGATGTCATCAGGACGGCGGAGCTACTGTGTCTGTCCCTGATGCAGCGGCCGCTGACTTGTCGTGTTGGAGCCACTACCGCCGGCAGTCTCTCGCCCACGCGGCAGCTCCGTTTGCCCAACTACTGGACCGTCGAGATCCCGCACCAACGGATCTTCAGTGCAGACGACGTGCTGTACGAAGGTGTCGGCATCCCACCCACCAAGGAGGTGTCGGACATGGAGGTGTTTCCACCGCAAATGGCAAACGGAAACTCGCCGAGGAAGCAGGAGGCTGCAGCTGCCTCGAGCGCCGCCTTTGATCCGTGCGTGAGGAAGGCGATCGACCACATCATGGACGTGTGAGGCCACGGCCGACAAGGCATTGCACCGCCAGTTTTTTTTTTCTTCTCGATTTTTTGTGCGTCATAGTGATATTATCATATTTTCCAACCTCACTCTTTGGCGCGTTTGATAGACACTTGACGTTACATCCGATCAATGACCTTAGTACGATGCGCTTTGCTGCTGCGTTGCGTCGGCCGTCGCTCCTGCAGAAGCTCCTGGCGAGTACAGGTACTGGTACATCTGGTCGTGCAGCCGAACATGATTCCGGGACACAATCGACGTCCCATCCAGACGAACTGCAGCAAAGAGATAAAACCTGTTAGCCAAAGCATTTTGAGGTGAGCTGGGGCTGAACGCACCTTCGAGGTCGATGTCGTAGCTGAATTTCTTGTTGGCGACAAAGTGGAGATTGCCGCTCACGCTCTGCGACGCGTTGACTGCCACCGGCGTGGGAAGCAGTAGTCGGCACTGATACCAATGCGTTCCTGGGTCTTGCGGCGCTGTACTGAGCACGACACGCGCGTCCGATCCCAAGAAGTCGACTGTGAACCAGCAGCCGAGGCCGTGCATGATGGCGGTGCGCTCCACCACGAAGTGGAACGGGAAGTCGAACGTGTCGAGCTGCTCCTTGGTGACGTCGGCGAAGTCTAGCACGTGCTCGGCGGGGCGGGAGCTCAGCAAGATCTCCGGGGGAAAGTAGCCGACCACGGGCTGCGAGAAGTGGTTGTCCATGGCCTGCGCACGCAGACTCGAGAGGTTGACGCCGTAGAAGTCCTGCTGCTGCCAGAAAGCCACCTTGGCCATCTGCTCGCGGAAGATGCTGTCGTCCGAGAAAGGCGCCATGAACATGGTGCCGATGGACGGGAACATCTTGAAGCCGGGTGAAGGTTGGCGCCACTTCTTCCCGGCCGCCACGAACGTCTCGAGCATGCGTTCGTGCACGAGGAAAAAGCCCATGGGCTCGGACACCACGACGTCCACAGGTTCAGGCAGCTCTACTTCCTCCATCTTGCCCTTAATGACGGTGATGCGGTCGCTGAGTCCGTTGGCGGCCACCAGTTCGCGAGCACACTCGGCCATGTCACTCAGCTCCACGGCGTAGACCTTACGGGCACCGGCCTTGACGGCGAAGAAGGCTAGGATACCGGAGCCTGTGCCCACGTCCAGCACTACCTTGTCACGGAAATCTGACGGGTTGGCCAGCATGGCGCGCTGGTAAGTGCCTGTGCGCACGTGGTCCTGCAGCATGTTCTGCTGGTGCAGTAGCATGCCGTAGTACTGCGAGAACGGGTTGTCCTCGTCCGGGTTCTCGTTCGGCTGCTGCGAGGACTTGTCCTGTGAATGGCCAGCCTCCTCAGCGGCGCTGGCGTCCGTGGGGCTCGAGCTCGGCGGCGGCGTCTCCGACATTATGCGGCGAGGTTTGTGGAGACCGTGGACGGATATCTCTTTTTGGGATGGCTACAGTTTGTAGCGCGAGTGGGACACCTACTGCGACCGACTAGATGAACGAGCTGCTGTGACCGACTGGCTGCTGTGACCGACACTGATCTGCACAATAATTATGCTTTGCTCACTCGTGCGCTCGCTGTGCCTATCCAATTCAAGTGCTGTCTTCACACGCGCCGCCAAGTGGAGAAGAATGGCGTGGTGTGGCAGCGAGGAGCACGTGAAGACAATCTCTTGCGACGTGACTGTCGTTGCGGTGTTGGGGCAATAACGTCGTGACGATTATCAGGTTATTACGATCGCCGGCATACGTGTTCGTGTCCCACGTTCGAACGGCGAAAGAGCTCGCTGCGGCGCGGCAGCTTCACAGCCGCATCGTGTCCTCCGTGACGCACAAAAGACGGCGTTCCAATGGCGCAAGCTCGGAAATTCAGGCCAGCCACGTTTCTGTCGGAGAGCAGGCAACCAGCTGCGGTGCCAATCGCTTGAGCGGAGCTTCCTGCGTGGGCACAACGTGATCTGAACGCGCTTCATGCTGTCCGCTACCACCCCAAGCCTCGGACTTCTCAAGAGCCACTTTCCATTCCTTCACCGAGGCACCAACGCCTCCGTACTCGTCCGTCTTCCACGATGAAGCTCTTCCTCCCCACCCTCGTCGCCTCCGTGGTGCTCATGCTCAACGGAGCCGAAGCCCTCAACGTCAAGAT
>JAABLK010000636.1:0-20694 GCA_012295415.1 Phytophthora chlamydospora | reverse complement strand
CGGTGCTGATTCAGTCGAGATGAGCCGTGTTACAGCGATACAAGTTGTAGATCGCCGGGACGGTATAATAGTTGAAGTTTAAAGCAAAAAGTGGCCATAGCGAGAGGCTCAATTGGGACTGGAGGCACGCGCCGAACGCGTGTTCGATCCAGAAAGCACGAGCTCGGTTGCTCTTGGGATAAGCAGGACACATCGCCGTTGAACTTACCACCACGACGCCTTGAAATAGAGCTGGCATTGACACTATCCCTCAAAACGGAAGTCTGGGCAAGCAAGATGGCGTGTCTTCGTCGACTTGGGCAGGCGTGGATGTCCGTGCAAGTCGAATTTCATGGCCATTTCTCGATGAACCGGTTGCGGCAGCTAGACGACTATCTGGCGCATTGGAGTTATGCTCGGACAGTGCTCGTCTGCTTCCTCACGGCGGTGCCCAGCCTAGTCATTGGCGCGTTAATTGAAGTTCCGCCATTAGCTGCACCTGAAGACGGCGTGGCTGCGAATTGGGTCTTCTGGATTCGATTCTGGTTCGTAGGATGTTTCGAGGTGGTGTGCGGCGTGACTCAAATGGGTCAGTACGCGTCCCGTCTCGAAATCAAGCCTTACCAGGTTGTCATCATTGAGCTACTTTCCTCAACTGTAGCTTGCGCTTCCGTCTTCTCCGTGGCAAAAACAACGGTTTTCCCGGTACCATTCGCTACAATCGTCGCTACTCCGCCTATCGTGATCGTCATGTTCTCGTGCTTTGTGCTCTTTTGGGGAAAGCAGTGGAAGACCGATCCATCTCTGCGGCTCGACGTCGCACGGCATCTGACCGTGCTCATGGCCGAAATGTCGTTAACATTCGTCTACCCGGTTTTCATTCTGGGGTTTGTGTCGCTAAGTGGCATCGCGCAGTCTCTGTTTGCTATAACACTGCCTTTCATTAAGCTCGCTGGCAAGAATGTGATCAGTCGATTGGTAGGCGACAGGAACGACGTGAAACCTGAAATTGTCATCTTCAACGTGGAAGTTTTCCACGCACTGTACGTGGCCACTGCGTTACAGAGCGCGACGTCCTACACAGCCACAGCGACAATAATGATCGTAGACCTGGTGCAGTTTTGGATCTCCATGCACGATGTTGTACACGTTGTCAGCGAGATTGAGAATCTGATGCAGAAGATTCCTCTCGAACACCCCGCCGCATCCATGAATTTTGTGCAGATTGCTCTACGTTTGCAAGTGCCAAGCCTCGAGAAGCAGGCTACAATTACGGATCCGCAGACACGTTCTGCTAATGGAGTCGTACCGGCTCAAAAGCTGGAGAACAACGGTCAAGAGCGTCTGTCGAACGGGCAAATGACACCCGTCGTGCCTAGCCAGCCTCAAACCCGCAGCAAGCGACTGCTGATAGGTAAAGGCCAAGTCGTCCCTGCCGCCCAATCTCATCGCGAGTCCAAAGTTCAGCCAGGCCTGTCAACCCGAAATCTTGTACCTGAAAAGATCGACCTGAACGCCATTTTCACTCCGGAAGAACGGTCTCGGTTCTTGTTCAAGTCTCGCTACGTTCTGTTCATGACGGAGTATCTCGTGTTGGTGGAGTACACGGAAGTAATGTTGCCTACTATCTACAGTGAGTGGCGCAGTGCCCACACCTTGAACCTCAAAGCACGACTAACGTATTGTCTATTGGTACAGGTATCTACCGCGTTATCTTGTTCAACCTGCCGAACTGCAGCCATTACCCTTCGCTCGCAGAGCTTTCACGTGAGCAGTTCGCTGCATCGATACAGAATGTGCTCGTCTACAGTGGCTTGGAGCTCGCGTCTCTAGTTATGCTTGTATTTGTGCTGCAGCGCACATTAGGTATCTCGCCTTTGAGCCAACTCGCATTCGTACTGGAGTCACAAGCGGGGATGATACAGGCACAGCTGACACTCTGGTTTTCCTACGTCATGCAAGTTCCTCTGCTTCACAACGGTACGCGAACCTGATACATAGATGTTTTATTGTTTTTGTTAACAAATGAACACATTCATTGCTGTACTCGAAGGTGCCGACTTCAGCTTCAAGTTTCAGTGGATACGAAATGCTCATTAGTTCGTGACGTTGAGTTGAGAAGGGAAACAGAACTTCAAGTGCAAAAGACTTGTGGGAACTCGGTCGGAGCCACAGAACGCGCTGGATCGAGTAGGGGGCTCTTACTCCTTGCCAACCAGGACAGCATACGCCGACTTGGTGGTGGGGTTGGACGACGAAGACGACGCCGCCGAGGACAACATGGGGGCATCAAACAGACGCGTCACGATCTGCTCGATTTCATCCGCTGTTTTCCCGAGCTTGGCGAGCTCCAAGACGAAGTTTTGGCGTTCTGCACCGTAGAACGTGGTCTGAAGGGTAGGCACAGGTTTTCCCACCTCGGCCGTGGTAGAAGAAGAACGGGGTTCCACAATGCCCCAAGCTTCACAGAGCTGACGATTCTCGTTCGCGCACTTGACGACGCCGTTCTCGTCGCATTGAAGGACGTTCCCCGAGTGGCACGAGACGAAATAGAGTGCGCAGTCATTGTCCGTCTCCATGGTGAAGAGCTCCCACTCGCCAGGCTCTTTGGGGTCAAACACGCAGTCTCCAGCAGCTCGAACTTGAAGGAAGCGGCCGTTGCGAGCCGACTCGATGGCCACCTTGTCGTCACGAACACGGTGCAAGATCATCTGCTCGTACACGTCGCAGTTGTCTTCCAGGCAGCGCGCCTTCTTCGAGCCCAGAGGGTTCTGCAAGCTCTTGCGTCGAAAATGAGACCGCAAAATGACGGGCACGTCGAATGGGATATCCGCCAGATCCATGGTCGAGTTAAGCGATTCGAAGCTTGGGTTATGGCGACTTGAGCGACGAATCGAAAGTGACGAGTGAAGGCGACGGCGCTGAGCGGAGGAAGCGGAGGGAGAAGAGGCAACTTGCCAGGCCAATCACGTGCTTTTCTTGATAAAATGAGCGATGCTCTGGTGGAGATGGTGGAGCTATTGGCGTGGCAATAATAATCTTAACAGTAATCTGCAGAAGAAAAAACCATGAAGATTGCTTCACGAACGATTACGAGGCTTGTGTTGGGCAACACATCAAGTTGTAGAGTTCACGCGCTGCCAAAGTTAACCATGCGTTCGGTTGGAACAGGAGTTGGTAAGCTGTGTTCCACTACACTGTGATTCACCACCGAGCCGGCATTCTGGCACCCAAACCTTTCTATCGTGTATCCTTCCCTCTAGACGCCTCTTAGATTCTCAATGCTTCGTACAACTCAGGAAGTGCGTTTTCAGTTGAACTCTCTGCTAGACTTCCCATTGCTACTGAGAGTCGCTGGCAGTGAACATTGATGGCCAGCGTCACGGCTCCATGTTGGCGTCGTGGAGCCGTACCTGTTGGTCCGAATTTTT
The DNA here is from genome assembly GCA_012295415.1 of Phytophthora chlamydospora. NCBI lineage: Eukaryota > Oomycota > Peronosporomycetes > Peronosporales > Peronosporaceae > Phytophthora > Phytophthora chlamydospora. The sequence goes on along the minus strand of JAABLK010000636.1, from coordinate 17,284 downwards.
GCGGACAGTTTTGCCTTTCAGAGGCACAATTTGGTGAGCACAATAGATGTTATCGTCACCAGGGGCGAGCTACTACGTAAGAATCGTTGTCTCATCCGTTGTGCAATTACTGACAACGACGATAAGTAAATGCTTTCAACACCAAGTCATGTTGTTGTCATTCAAGCAGCTTTTGCGATCTTCGTCGACTCATTTCTCATCATGTCGTCTTATATTCAACGCGTGAGTGCGGGGAGGTTAACCGCCGGAACATTGTTTTGGAGAGAACTCCGCTTGAAACGATGCAAGCTACTTTTTCCGCTGGATTAGCTACGCTGGAGCCGGTGATGCAGTGGTAGTTGATCAAGGTTATCCCTATTAGTGACAACGAGTTGGGTCACAATCCCATAGCGACGACGGCGAAGGTCAGGGCGTTGGTGAACTGCATCCGTTTGGTGACTTCCGACAAGAAATTGAAGATAAGAACAAGAATCACGTTCGTTTGCCTTCAGAGAATACAGCCAACGAAGGTTCTTGAGGGCTCTAACAATCCCCAACATCCAGAAGCGCCTTGCTATTGAGCTGTATCAGTTCCGTTTAACCAGGAGAACTTGAAAGTGAAGTCAGTGCCTTGAAAGCAACCCCAATAGCGTCATGTTAGAACTCGTATCCATTCATGCCATCTACAGGCGATGTCATTAGCGCTCTCACCATGGTGCGCCAAGGAAACTTGCATGATGTAGACGAATATCAAGTTGAGCTTTGTCTGGACCATTCCTGCGTGTGCATCGAGCACGAAGGCCAGTTGCTGCAGTGAAGAATAGCCCAGCTTGCGCTTGAGCACAACGATCAGCATAACGAACGAGGCAAACTCGAACAAGCTGTACAGGAGCGTGCCTCGGATTCTGGACGAGAACTGGTCACCTGAAAGACCTGCTAACGTGGGGTAGTAAGCACCGTTGTGCATCTGGAATAGCACCAGTTGATGAATGCCTGGTGTGAAAAGAGAGAGCAAACTGGCGTTAGTACCGATATACAAGTCAAGTTCTTGTTGCCAATGTCGTACTTACAGTAAACGAAAGGCAACACCACTTCAACGTATTCAACTAGGACGAGGCATTCCGTGATGAAAAGCACTCGCGAGCTCTTTTGAATGAACAGCGCACGCTCTTCAAGGGAGAAAATCAACTCAAGGCCACAACTTGGACGAATATTTGCCTGCTCTGGGGCTGGAAGTGCCTTTCCTAACCTCTGGTTTGGCCGTGCTGGCGAATGGAAAGGAAAAACTCGACCTTTCTGCAGAAAATTCCAACTTCGACCGTGGTTTCCACCTCTCGATAGCTGAATGTCTCGACACGACTCGCTTGGTATCACGAAAGCATCTTCTTTGGGTCTTGCCGATACTTTAATCGACGCTGCTGAGGCATCGGAAGAAGAAAGATCTTGCTTCACTTGTTGAAGCAGCGTTTCCTCGATACCCATTAGTCGAACAGCTACTTTAACAAAGTTTTCCTTCGCTAGAGGATGACTCCGCGGGATCTTGGCCATGAGAATGTTCACCTCGTCCAAAATCTTGACGATGTCAATCATTGCCACCCAAAACTGGAGTAGGTCCACGATCATTATTGCCGCAGTTGACGTCCAAGACGATGAACTTTGAAGAACGTTGGAGACGTACAAAGCGTTGTAAACCTCCACGACGAAGACCATACACTGAGGTTTCTGGTCGTGGTCGTCACCAAGAGCTCGGCTGATCCAATTCTTGGCAAAAATCTGGATGAGTGGAAGCACCGCGACAAACACGACTTGGTTCCATCCTGTAAGAGATACAAACCCAAAGATGTACAGCGGATAGACGAAGGGGAGCGTGGCCTGGCATTGGTACACGACGATCTGGCGCTTCACGCCGGCCAACAAGGCCGGATCAGCTCGCCACCGCGGCCCCGAAATGATGGTGAAGCAGACAGCAATCACCAAGACGAATGGCGGCCCAGCGATGAGTAACCCAAAAGGAAGGGGAAAAGTGGTCAACACACAAAGACCGAAGATGAAAGCGGCCGAGACTGTGGCTGCTAGTAGGGAAACTGCAGCAACTTGGTTGTTAGTTAGCTTGAGTCGAGGGGCTCCGTGGCCCATCTGTACCAGCGCAGACACGCCCATGAAGCACATAACCCCCCAAGCTCGAGCGAAGAACACCCAGTTCTTGTGGAATCCTGCGTCAACAGGCTCCAAAGGCGGTAACTCCTTGACCAAACTCAACGCTACGCATGGGATTGGCGTTAGCAGACAAACGAGCAGCAGACGCTTCGTATGATGCCCTGTCATATAGTTCTCCAGTCGACGAAGTCTCTCCATTGAGTAGCTGCCTTGGTACTCCACTTGAACCGATATCCATGCCCCCCAGAGATGCTGACTAACTCTTCCCAGGCACGCTAGCATTCTTCTGCCATTTGGAGGCTCGTAAAAAAATGGGGGTCGGTTCATTTTTAGTTTTTGTGAAAATAGAGGACCGAGTTTGAGTTGTCGGAACGATTCTTTAAGGGCGACATCAGAGCAACAGGACCTCCGTCAAGTGAGATGGTTCGAGGTAGCCGACGTATTAGTTCGCATTTGTGCTTTTACGTCGTTCTGGCATTACCAGTCGCAAACCTTGGAAGAAGTGAGCTGAGCTAGAAGTAAGGATAGCATCACTGTTCCTTACATTGTATTTCCTTTTCGAGGATGTTGGCAACACAAAGCTTTTAGAAAGATGCTGTATAGTTTCTGGTCTGCTATTATCTGTGGCCCACCAGTCTTCAACTCGACATAATTCGTCTTCATTTCACCAAGAACGATATTTGTCCGAGGGCGCGCTTTCTAGATGCTTTGCAATGTTGTCGCTTCGGCACTTGCCTTTCATCTGTCAGGAGGATGAAGGATGGTGGCAGCACTGCTGCTACAACTTGTACCGATCTGTAGAGGCGCGAAGACACAGTCCAAGCTTGCAGTACTGGGGTACAACAAGAAGGTGTAATCCCCCTTGAGCAGATACCTCGATATTTGTCACTGTCGTGAAAGCTCACTGATGAACTCGACAAACGCAACTAGTGGGCAATGGGTGCGGGCTTTGGCGACTCTGCCTACGTCGATGAAATGTTTGACGGTTCGGAAGCTGATGGTGACATCTCAGACGCGATGGAAGCATGGGCCTGTTACAGTTCTTGTAGAATACTACCAAGGATCGACGCTACAACCCAAAAGTGCACAAAGTTTGACAGTCTCAACACTGAGTATTCGTGGTAGTCAACTCGATCGCAGCTTAGACGTGATTGAGCAACAAACTCGAACTCCCGTCGGCTTTGATTTCCAGTGTTGAAGTCGCCTTTCCCCTGTTCATTCAAGCTGCACGAACACCGAGAGGAAGTACAGGAGTGGAGATCGCTTCTGGTTGCCAACCATTTTTTTAACTGTCAACAAGTTTTTTTTACCTGTCAACGCCGATAGCCCTCGAATGGAGACCGCTGCCGGTTGTCCTACACGTCGCAAGCAAGCCTGAAAGAGCATCAGTCATCTTCCACCTCGCTTATTGAACGTGTCGAGAAGATTGTGATTCCTGGAAACAAATCCAAGCAGCTCAAAAAATGGCGGGAAGCGCGCAAAACTCGCTCAAATCGAGCCAATCACACTGGCAGTTCTGCGGGGTGTGGCCTGCCACCTACACCTCGCATGTCAATCTCCATTCTGGCTGGTCGATAGCAGTTGAGACACATGCCGAAAGCTGTGCCTGGCATGGCAGGGGATTCGGTGCAGTCGAGCGACAACCGGGAGCAGCGGTCTCCGAATGACCGATTCACGACCCCCGTGTCCTCACCGATGGTCTCCGACGACAGTGAGACCAAGCAGGACGAGATCGACAGTGACCAATTGTCCCCGCGGTCTCGACGCAGACGCAAGAACCGCGACCAAATGCGAGTGGCGCGACAGAAAGAGAGGGTACTCAACGAAAGTTGCAGGTTAAAACTGCGTTCCGCCGATTGACATACCTCGTTGTGCTTTTTGCTTTTTGTCAGGAGACGATGCAGAGACTCCGTGACACCATGCACCGTCTGGAAGCGCGGTATCAAGAAGCTCAGGCCCGAGGCGTATTCGAGACTTCGCCGGGCAGCGATGGCACATCTATTACCTTGGCGTCGCCGAAGTCGACCTCCGACGTTGTATCACCGTCTCAATACGTCGAGTTGATCGAAGAAGCCGCGCGGTTAAAGGATGCGAATTTCCGCTTTCAGAAGGCTTTGCACGAGAAGAACAAACTGCAGGAGACGCTGGAGAGGCTGCACGATGACTTCCACCAACCGCTGACGCAGGAGGAGGCCAATATGAGGCGCTGTGTGTTTGAAGACCAGTGTGCGCACGATCCGTGGACGCCGTTGACCGATGAGGACGTCTGGACGCTCATTCACTCCACGCAGGAACGGGTGGCGGCAGTGTTGCAGTCTATATCACAGCGTCCTGCGCTAAGAAGGTTGGACCCCACTATTAGGGCACAGCCTCCGTTCTTGGGGTGGCAGGTTCGATACCATCGTGAGGATAGTGAAGTGTTGTTCTCGTTCGAGAAGCCCTTCTACCACGTGACAGCAATGCAGGCCATGCAGCACACGTGGACCAACGAGCTAACGATGCAGAGCTACCGCAAACCGGTAGATGTGGCAACACAGTCCATGACTCTGTTGCAGCTCATCAACGACGACACTTACGTGTTTCGACGGCGCATGCGAATCCAAGAGCAGGTTGTCACGACCCACTACCTTCGGTTCCGACTGAAGACGCACACAGGATACGCCATAGGCCATTGCTCCGTCAATAGGGGCACTCCACAGCAAGCAGGCGAGATCTGGGCAAGTGATCTATCGCTCTGGACAGACTTTAATACTGCGTGGTCAGAAGTAGACAAGGAGTACTGCGTCGTGCGGATCTCTGGGAGGATGAACGTAGATGCTTCCGAGTCCGCCGCTGCTCAAGCCGCGGTGGACATTATCTTCGGACTACTCCGGTGGGAGAACTTAAACATTGGCCCGGTGTTCACCTTCACGGCGAGTTGAGCTCACCACTACAGTCTGTAAACAATAAGCAAAACGTGAGCAATACAAGCTGGATGGTATTCAGCGAGTCAAACATGCAAAAACATCGGGGAGATCGACATATGAATTAACGTGGAGGGGTCCCTGGCGGTGGCAGGTCCCGTCGGTACATGGTCTGGGATAAGCATGGTGAGTAGAACAAGCTATTCCCCATGGTATCCCACAGTCCTAAATTTTATCAGGAAGGCAGGAGCAGGGAGCGCGACGACGAAGGCACCACTGCCAACTCCCAGATCATTGTGCGAGAAATGGAGTTCACAAGGCGAACGTACATGTCCTCCTGCGTGTTGTACTCCGTGCGTGCAATGAATTTCACGAGGCACCCCGCTTCGCCCGTATTTTCGTCCTGACCAGCTGAAAACTCGACCCAGTTGGAGCTATCCACATACTCGAAGTTGGAATCGCGCTCGGCTGTAGCGCGTACCTCAGGTGAAGTCGGGTTCATCGAATGGCGCCCGATTACATAGCCCTTGTCAGTTTGCATGCGGAAGTTGAGAAAAATCATTCGCATCACCTTGTCGTGCTCCACAGGATGCTCAATGTCAGTGCCCGCGATGTACGTGCTATCGTTGATGACCTGAAGTACCTCAAAGCGGAGCTTGCGTCGGAATGGCGTTGACTTTGGCTTAGAATCTCTTACCCAGCTGCTAACCATGGCCTGCTGCGGCGTGATCCCCACAAAAAACTTGGAGAAGCTCACGTAGAAGTCCCCGGCGGCGTTGGCTTCGTGTCGGACCTCCCAGCCGAATGTCGCCGATGGCGGGAAGGCACATGCCTTGTCTGCAGTGGATTGTTTTGGTAACTCCTCGGAAGACGGAGAGCTCGGCGATTCACTTTCGGAGCCGTCTTCATCGGAGACCTCGAACGGGGACAAAATCGGCTTCACCGTCTCCTCCATCAGCCTCATTTGCTGGTAACAGTTGCGTATATGCTCATTGGCCTGATCTTCCGTCATGGGCACGAATTCATAGTCCGAAAACAGCGTCGAGTCGTCAGTGGTGAGCGGACACGCCAGTTCCAGCTCCTGTTTCCGATCCACCATCACCTGCTGGAAACGCCGATGTGTCTTCTGCTTTTCCACCAACATTTTTTCAAGCAGAAACTTCTCCTCCTTCAGTGTATGCGATAAATCTGCCAGCGCGTAGTAGTCTGCCTCCAGTGCCATTGAATCACGGCCACTATTGCTGTTACCGCTGCTGGCGCGTTGTCTCCTAGCTTGAGATTTCTCGTTCAGTTCCTGATAATGTTTCTCCAGTTGTTGCAGTGTGCACTTCATGCGTTCCACATCGTCGCGCTGTCTGCGTCTTGCTCTCTGCATGGACTCTCGGTTCCTTCTGCGGCGGATCTCCAGCGGCGTGAGCTTCTTGTCCTCTTTCTTCTCCTTTCCCTCCACAACGGCAACTTTGGCCGCAGGTTTCCGTTTCCGTTGCACTTTAGCTTTCCCCTTAACCTGCTTCGCCACGACTGCAGTCAGTTCCACCTTGACCGCAGCTTCTTCTTTTTTCTTGTGACACCTCGTCGCTTTCGCCACGAGCTTTCGTGATTTCATTTCCGGCTCGGAGTCTTGCACCTGGTTCGCCGCGCTGGCGAAGGCACTGGTCATAACGTTTGGCTCCAGTTTAGTGCGCGTCTGCTTGGCCTCAATAGCCACGGGCGAGATTGTTTGCCGAGCCCGCGGCGGCTCCACGAAGGCGGCCAGCGCCACCTCCTGTTCTTCGAGAAGCAGCTCCACAGGTTCGAGGCTTGAGGTGTTAACTTCCTTGTCAGCGGGTCTGGCATCGCTGAGCGACAGGTCCCACCAGGCCGCAGCTGCCTGGGCGTTGCCTCCGCCCTGCGCCTCCAGATCACCCCAAACACCCATCATCGCATCGTCCGGCTCTCCGCGCGCCGGCGCTTCCGCGGTTGAGTCGTCCAGTAGGAAGTCGGCGTCGTCCACAGCCAGCAGCTCCAGGTCCACCGCCATGTAGCGGCTTTCTCTTCTCTTCCAGCGGCGTCAACGCAGTTCGACGAGAGATGCAGAGTGAGTGGCCTGCCTCCGGAGGGGCGCCTGCCTTTAGCCGAGCTTCCGAGGGATTTGACGCATTTTGCCACTGCGCATCACCATCGCGTGGTGTACCGTTTGTGTGATTTGTGGTGTGCCACTGGTGTGACAGAGCTCTGATTGGTTGTAAAAAGATGATAAATATAAACGGCCGCCTGCCATTGGTGCATAGAGAAGCGATGGGTTAAAGTTAACGGAAACGTTCGCAAACGAGCAAAGTTTCCTCGATATCCCAATGGCGCCACCGTGCCCAAGCGGAGATTAAGATGCGTGAACTGCACGCGTATACATGTGCAGGTGTGTTGGGCATTACAGGTTTATATAACAAGAAGCAACTTTGCCGGCGTGAGGGTCCCCGCCTCACTGCGGCACAAAAAGGCCGTCGCTGTGGTACGGGGAAACTGACAGACGAATGCAGGCTTCACCACCATTCTTGGTTTTCGACAAAATGACCAAGCTCTTCAAGCCATTGCTACCATCCTCCGTTCATTGTGTAGTTCGCTTGGCATCACAATTTCGTCTTCTTCGTCGCGTTGGCGGCAGTGTGCCATAAACACTTTGCTGAAGTAGCGATATCCGTAAGGAAAACTGGTTAGCTTTCAAAGTGCTGTTTCTTCGCTAAAAAACACTACACTCGGAAGTTCCGGTGGTTGTCGCCGCCAAGAGCGCGATCCAATTCTTGACGAGAGCGGAAGCACAGCGGCAAGCACATGCTGCCCACGAAAGCTTCGCCAATTATTGTTGAGGGCATCATCACGGCTTGGAATGCACCCACGAGAACTTGAAACTGAAGTCGGCACCTTATGCAGCGAGAAGCATGTTAGTTGTCAGGTTTGATAGAGGATGGATAGCGATAGTACGTACCGAGATGGACCAGCGATATCTGCGTCACGTAGACGAGAATGTCAATCAGCGTCACCTGAATCATCCCTGCATGCGTCTCTAGCACGAACGCAAGTTGGCGGAGTGAAGAAAATCCCAGCGTACGCTTTAGCACCATGATTGAAACTACGAGCGAGGCCAATTCAAGCGAGCTGTAGGCGAACACATTCAGCACTGAAGCCAGCAGTTCGTCGCTTGTAAGCGTAGCCAGCGATGCGTAGTAGATTTTGTTCGGCATCGTGAACAGGATCGCACGGTAGATACCTATACACACTCACAGCGTCAGAGGCGTTTTACAACATTAAGAGGTAATACTCTTGTTGCGTACAGTAGACGACGGGCAGCACCACTTCCACGTATTCCACCAGTACAATATACTCTGTAATGAACAGCACGTGAGTCGTCTTCTTGATGAATAGCGATCGCTCTTCCTCCGAGAAAAATCTGTTGATGTCATCAGAGCCCAACGCGCTTGCTTTTGACACCCAATTCTGCTTTGGCACGACACGGGCTCCCAGAAACAGCCGGCGTCTCTCATTAATTTCTTGATTGCTTTCATATTCTACTTCGTTTGCTGTCACAGGTGCAGGATCTCGATTCACGTCAATTGATTTCAGATTGCCACACGAATCGTTGAGCGGGGAAGTAAATCTTTCGACGGGGGTTTCCTCTGAAGATGCGGTATGCTTGGGTTCTGCTCCATTCAAATTGCCATTAGCCGCTAAGATCTTCAGTGCCACCTGAAGGAAGTTCGCTTTTGCGAGAAGGTGATCTCGCGGAATCTTCGCCATAAGTTTATTTACTCCATTCAGAACTTCTAGGACGTCGAGCATGGACAGCCAGAACTGCACCATGTCGACGACCATTATGACAGCCGTGAGTGTCCAGGAAGAAGCGCTTTGGAGCGCATTCGATACGTAGAGAGCATTGAAAACTTCCACGATGAAAATTACCGACTGCGGCTTTTGATCGTCACTATCAGCGAGGGCACGGCTGATCCAGTTCTTGGCGAGAAGCTTGATAATTGGCAAGAAAGCGACAAAAAACACTTGGTACACTCCGGTGAGAGACAAGAACCCGTAAATGAAGACTGGGTAGATGAAGGTGAGTGACACCTCGCAGTGAACCACCGCCACTTGTTTCTTGAGGTCGCTCCATATTGTCGGATCAGCTCTCAACCGAGGCCTGAAGATGCGTACAAGGCAAATCGCCATCACAAAAACGTCTGGCGGGGCACTAGCGAGAACGCCAAACGGCAGTGGGAAGACTGTCGCTGAGCCGATGACAAAGATGACAGCCATCGATACTGCTGCCGCGAGCAAGGCTATGAAAGCAACTTGAGAGGAGGTTAACTTGAGCGAGGGAGCACCTTCGCCCATCTGGATCAGCAGCGTCGCATTGACGATACCCGTCACTACCCACGCTCGAATAAAGAAGACCCAATTTTCGTAGACACCTGCCTCAGGAGACTCCAGTGGCGGCACTTCTTTCAGCAAACTCAGGGCAAGGCACGGGATCGGAGTTGCCAGGCAAAGAAGTACCAGACGCGTAACGCTGAGACCAGAGATGTAGCTGTTCAGCTGTTGAAGTCGCTGCACGGAGTATCGTCCTTGGAATTCGACTTGCACTGCCATCCACGCCCCCCAGAGACGCTGCCGCATCGACCGAAGATGCTCCGACATTCTTCTCCTCTGCAACTGTGCCATGCTGAGTCCAGGACAGTTGCGATTGTGGACGGGCGACTCCAAGTTTAGTGGCCCCGCGAAAAAAAGATAGGACCCAGCCTCCCGTTCTCATCAGCATTCACCAGGTACAAAAGTAGATTCTTGTGTCGAGACAGGAACCGAGTGAAGTTGCACAAACTTGAAACTGAGAGCAGCACTTAACAGAATCATACCAACAGATAGCGACCAGCAATTAATGTACAGTGTGGTGGGTGAAACCTGAAGTGCACTTGGTCTAGGCACAACTCGACATTTAGCTTTGTTTGAATGAGCACTGCTCGGGTTTCCAGTGTGGATGTCAACTGGAACATGTGCAGTCATCCGAGCGTTAAAGCGCTCCACTTCAACGTGCAGCTGTCGCTGTCACTTGTGGTTGCTCAGGTGATTGCTTTTGCTCTTGCCGGTATCGCTTTCTGGCTTTCCAAGCGTTGCTTTGGCGAAGTTTTTTTTTCGAGTTTGAAGAGTTATCCATAATCGAGGCCAAGTAGCACCCGTGACATCGAAACTTGGTTCAGTCTCGAACCTGCCACTTCCAGTCGGTTGGTTGGACAATTGCGTTTAGAATACATTGTCACTCGAGAGGAAATAGCAATTGCAAATGTTTCCCATACAAATCGGCATTCGGGCGCAGAAGAGTTTTGTCTGATGCACCCGAATTTATAAAATCGGATTTTCTTTTGTGGGTTCATCATCCTTCGTATCATTCGGCAAGCGGACGCCTCGCGCGGCCATTTCTCCTGTCTCTCACATGGCACACGACGGGTCCTCGGACGACGAATCCGCCTACATGGACGCGCAAGACGCAGCTGAAGATGCCGCCGTGCTCGTGGACGCTAAGGCCTCGCTAGAAGTCGAGTTATCGCCCAGTTCGTCTGTCACCTCCCCAATCAAGTCGAGTTTTCCCGCTTCAAACGGCCGTCCCAAGGCGTTATCGGTCGCTACGCCTCCGACGAGTTCTCCAATCAATAGACATGACGCAGACGTCTCGAATGGCGCCTTTGCCGGCCTCTGGGATGCCAGGAGGCGCACACAATCAGACGGAAACCTGCGAGTCGAAGACTCGGTCAATACCGCCTCTATCGCCCTTAATTCCGCCGCCCCAGCGGCCTATTTGTCCAGTCCAGCCCACTCCGAGTCAGCTCTGCTCGTTCACAATGAAAAACAGGGCGTGGCGCCGCCTCCGCCGCCCATTTCAGTGAGATCTGCAATTGATACCAAGTCCAACGGATTTATGTCCATTGGAGAGGGTTTCCTGGCCGGAATGGCTGATCTAGCGGGTGTCAGGTCACCCAGGGGAGCCATGCAGAAGGTTCACGTGGTTTATCCGAAGCCGGGGCCTTTGTATGTGGATTTATTCTCGAGAGACGACGGGACAGGAGCAAAAGTGAAGGGATTTAGGAGGAAACCGGACGGATCGATGGCCGACGCTGAAGCTTCTGGAAGAGTGTTTCCAGACGATGAATTGGTGGCGATTAACGGGGTGGACGTGACCAAGAAAGTGTTCGCAGACATCATCACGACGGCTAAGGAGGCGACATTCCCGTTGACGCTGACTTTCCATTGCTTTCAGGCCAATAGAGAAGAGGCGGAGAAGCTGAAGATGCCACCCCCGGAGAGAAAACATTCCAGCGGTCCATTGCCGCCCATTTCGCCGTCTAGCAGTGGCGGATGGTCTGCCAGGCTGAGCCAGATGACGAGATCGGGTTCGTTTGATCAGAAGACGAGCGGAGCGGGGCTCAGCAACGGCGCACCCAAGTCTCCATCGTCGCATTCGACGACGTCCGAAGCAGGGACGGGAAAGTTTGGCATTTCGCTGGATAAAGTCCGGAATTCAGGGACTGACGGCATGAAGAGCTTGTTCCGCATCATGGGCAACAAGGCTTCTCGACCTGAAGAAGATCGAAACGTGGTGAAAGGCTGGATGAACGACCTGGCCCTTAAACCTCACAGCAGCGCTTCGTCGGGTGGTCGGCATCGGAAGACGCCGCCGAACGCTAACGCGGATGTGCTGCACTCTACGCCAATTGTAGCTGTGACTACCGGCGGCCGGTTCGTCGGCGTTCTTGATGAAGACGTCAATGAGTTTGCACTTTCGTGGTTTCGGAAGACCCCGCCGGAGATGGAGATTCGGCAGATAAAGGGCGTGAAGCGCTGCCCGTATTTCCCGTCAGTTGACGATGTCGGCGCTATACTTTCGGTACAGTGCGAGTCACTCCGGTTTCCACAGTTTAAGCGTGTTGTGGAGATGCCTCGGCCCTTGGTGCTGGATCCAGCTGTTGGCAATATGGTGGATGTATTACTTGAAGCCGGTGCAGGCTCGTTCTCAGCGACTCTGGCGAGCAACGATCATGACAGCTTCCAGATCAAGATATCGACGGAGGATGTGACTCTCGTTAAGATCTCCGAGCAAGAGGATGAGGGTGGCGTCGTAGTTAAAGCGACCTACAGTACGTTTCTCCAGGTACTGCTCGATCCTGCTGACCAGCTTCGATTTACGTTGAAAGTACAAGAGCTCGGTGGGTTTCTGGGCAACCGCGCAGGGGATGTCTGTGACCTCAAGAAGAGACAGGCGCAGTTGCGATCTCTATCCTGTTTCTTCCTGGTAGCCCAAAACAGGCAGCATCGTGACATTCTGACACTGCTGATTCGAAGATTCCGAGCTCGCGTTATACCCTCGGAGCAGGAAGAGCAGGCCCAGAGCGACGAAAGGAATCTGTTCATGGATCCGGCATTTGTCGTGTCAGTGGCACCCCCACCACAGTTGGTTGCGACTCAATCCGTCGGCTCTACTTCAGGGGCATTGTCTCCTGCAAGCAATTCGGGCGCGACGGGGGAAACAGCGAGTAGTGTGGGGTCCCCCACGACCGCTGGTACTCCTGTATCGGGTGCGATTAACTCACCAGCAGGCAAGACTCGACCCAGCCGATTGCAAAGTGAGGGGTCAATTGGCTCCATTAGCGTGCGGTTTAGCGACCTAGTCGGCCTCGAGCCTGACGATTCTGGTCAGGCAGGCAGCGATCGTGGGTCGGACGTGACAACGCCAGCCGCGACACCACCACGTTCAGCAGTCACGTCAAGCAAGAACGGGTTTGGAGGCGCAAAGCCGAACAATAACGGTGCCGCTGTAGACAATGCATTCATTGAGGGCCGTCTAGCAGCACAGGAGAAGGAAATGGCGATGCTTCGAGAGAAGTTGGCGTCGATGTCCGTCCTTCTGAAAGCAGCTGAGCAAGAAACCAGGCAGGTCGCGGCTTCCTTGGAGGTGAAGGACAACCGCATCGAGCTCCAGCAAATGAAGATTAAACAGCTTGAGAAGTTCCCGGGACAATGCGACTCCCAAGCACGGGAGATACAGATCTTACGTGCGAAGTTGGAGGATGAAGAGCGGCGACATACGCAGTGCAGAGAAGAGTTACAGCAAGTATCGAGCGCAGCAGCAAAGCGCGCAATTGAGATGCAAGACCAGGGCGTTCAGACTGAAGCGCAGTTCTTGGACGGAGAAGGGTGTTTCAATACGGCGGTGGTGTCAGGATCTGGCCTAGAACGTGACGTTTGGTCCGGTGGTGTGGCGACAGTGATGGCTGCGGATCTGCAGCAGCAGATTAAGGGTCAGCAGGAGCAGATAGCGCAGCTTCAAGACGAACAAGTCAACTTAGTGACCGAGCGGAATATGTTCCGGGCTAAGTCGACGGAGCTGTCCAAAGAACTTCGAAAGCTTGTGGGAGCGAACAACAACCGATCTCTGGATGATCTCGAGTCGCAACTGGCGGAGCGTAGCAGTCTGGAAGCTGAGCTAGTTTCGATGAAGGCGGAGGCGAAGCGTTCCGCTAATGAAGTCGCCGAGATGAAAGGGATGCTGGATAGCGTGGGTGATAAGGACAAGGGCGCCAAGCGGCTTGCAGCTCAGAACTTGGAGCTTCAGCGCACAGTCCACCAACTGAAGGATTCGTTGAGTGAGTCGAGGGATCAAGTAGATGCCGTCAAGAAGATCAACGGCGCCCTCGCTTCGCGCCTTCATCGGCTGCAGCCAGAGACTCGCGGAAGCATCGTGGAGGCCCCTCCCATTTCCCCATCAACCAGTGTTCCTGGGTTTCCATCTGACGATGAAAGTGATGAGGATGACGATGAGGATGAAGATGAAGAGCTCCAAGACGGCATTGCAGCCTTCCGCAGGTCCTTGGTCGGTAAATGACTGGTGACCACCAAATAGTTAATTTAGAGGCGTGCAGCGTGGAGTAAAACTTCCGCTTCAACCATGACAAGGTGAATGAATAGTGGAATTTCAACCGCGACGGATTTGTGTTTGTTTGCCATGGAGAAAATCCCATCGTCAAAGAAAACTCCAATCATTTAGCTTTCTCTCCTCAATGGTCTTGTGCCAATTCTCATTCGTCCTTTTCTTGATGATGCAAATGCTTCGCGGTAAGATCGCAGTGGAGAAACGATCGCCGCAAGCAGCAGGCAATACGTTACTGAGCCACCAAGTTGCTCACATTTCTCATACCGTACTTCAGTAATAAGCAATATTTTTCTGTTTGTTTTTGCTCGTACTTAGTAGAAGCGCAACTGTTTATTTTATGTATCACGCGGCAAATGCCTTGTGACTTCAACATCGGTGCCATGATCGGATCGCTTTGCTGCGGCCACTTTTGCGGCAAGTACGGCCGCAAGAAAAATCTCACGACAACTGCATATTCATCATCTTCGGTGGTTTCATGACCCAGGTGGGCAAGTTTTAAACGCCAAACGCATACTATATGCACATATTTTGCCCAAAATAGCATCTGCTTGGTCCTCAACCGATACAACAAAAAAAAAAACACCGAGAGGCGCATACAAGTCCATAAATATATCACCAGGGTCCATCGTCTTTCCTCATAAATCGATTAACTGGACCTCGTGTTGTTTACGCTGTGATGCAAGGAGTCGCAAGCATCGTTCAGAGCCTCTGGGGTGCGTGGAAAGCGGCTCAAGTCGAGTTTCACGGCCGCTACTCTATCGACCGTCTAAGCCGACTCAAGACGTACATGGAAACAGTGACAAGTGCTCGAGTAGCGGCAATCTGCCTGTTATCGCCGCTTCCTTGTCTACTTTTGGCAATTATGGTTGAGGCGGCTCCATTAGCAGCACCAGAAGAAGGCGTTCGGGCGAATTGGGTTTTCCTCCTTCGGTTCGGCTTCGTGACGGGCCTTATGGTTGGTTCCATGGTCTTTCAAATGGGTCGGAATGTCCCTGCTCTCATCGTGAAGACTCGACATGTGCTGACAATTGCACTACTGGCGTCATGCGCAGCAGTAGCCACGCTGTACGCAGTAGCTTCGGCAACGACTTTTCCCGTTCCGTTTAGTATGCTGCTCGCCTCGCCACCGTCCGTCGTGATGTATGGCATCTGCTTCGTCATCTTCTGGGGTGCAACGTTCAGAGCAAACCCATCGGTTCAAAAGGAGATGGAGCAGCAAACAACGGTGTTGAACTGCCAGCTTACACTGACGCTGATCTATCCCTTGTACATTTTCGGGTTTACATCATTCACGGGCATCTACCAGACGATATTCGTGATAGTTCTTCCAGTCATCAAACTGATTGCCAAGAACTGGGTCAGTCACGCGCTTGCCGGTCACAACGACTTGAAGCCTGAGGCTGTCATCTTTAACGTGGAGGTTTTCAATGCTCTGTACATCTCGACCGCACTTCAAGTGGCGTCGACGCAAGCTTCGACCATCACCATCATGGTTGTTGATGTGCTACACTTATGGATATCCATGTACGACATCATCGACGTTCTCAACGAAGTCAACCTGCTCATGGCTAAGATCCCTCCAGGTCACCCGATCGCGCACGAAAACTTTGTGCAAGTATCCATGCGGCTGCTGGATTTTGAAACGCAGCAAGTGACGCGAACGATGAGTCATTTTGCAGATTCCTCGCACCCTACTTGGCGAGCTCAAGTTGAGGGATGGGTGGGCTCCAAAGCACCAGCTCTAATGCGCGATGCAGCCATCATTCTCGAAACAAAAGATGACGAGCCCGATGTCGTGGCTATTAATCAGCCACGGATTACATCCCGAGGGGTACGGATTTTCCCCGTTCGACCACCTCAGCGTCTTCCTTGGAAACAATCGAAAGCCACGGCGAACGTCGATGCTCCGCTAGGCCTGGAGATTATATTCACGAGGGAGGAACGCGCACTCTTTCTTCGCCAAAGCGCTAGTGTTCTGTTCATCACGGAATACCTCGTGTTGGTAGAGTACGTCGAAGTTGTGCTCCCTCTCGTTTACTGTAAGTGATTGCCAGCACATTGTTTCAATGGTTGTGCTTCTGCAACTAACGTACGCTGCTTTCGATGACATTATGCTCAGGCCTGCACCATGTGGTAGTGTATAACCTTCACAACCGCGCTTACTACCCGGTCTTGGCCAGTATGTCCAGCTCCGAGCTCTCGTCTGCCATCTCCCACGTCCTGATCTACTGCTCGTTGGAATTCGTCTCGCTGATTGTGTCGATTATCGTTCTGAAGCGCACACTGGGATTTTCATCGATGCGTCAGCTTTCTTTCGTGTTGGAGAACCAAGGAGGGATCATCCAAGGCAAACTACTCATTCTTCTCATTTACGTCATGCAGATCTCCTTAACGCACATCGGTACATGATACTACGCATTGCTCGTCGCTATATAGTTCGTGTTCACTAACATCCACCATATTTTGTGATGACAGGCGCTGACTTCAGCTTCAAGTTTGCTTGGCTGTAACCAATCCAAAACGCATAACCCAATCAAACGGGCCTCAACGCATAACAGCAATTCTGCTCACGTCGACTCCATGACTTTCAACTGCTCATCGTTGCACTATACAGCATAATGCAGCGGCTCCAAGATTTCACCATCCCTGGGCAGTACGGATGTCGCTTGAAGTCGAATTTCAAGGACGTTGGAACGGCTCCTGCGACCAGATTCTTACTTTTGAGGCAACTCATCAATGAGGACAGAGATAGCCAGACGCAACAGAGCGGTGGAGTTAATCCCCATGGTATGGAGCCAACTCGTCTCCCAAGGGTTTATCTCAGTGGACTCAATTGACTAGAAGAGGAACATGAATTCCCACTTGGGTACTTACATTCCAACACATTGAAGAGTTTCCAGTACTCAAGTTTCCTCTACAATTACTCATTGAGAAGGCAACACGAAGGTGAGTGCTTTTGGATGAGAAAGGAAACAAAACAATTAAGAGTAAAGGTGGTATTGTGCGCTTACTTTCTTCCGACAACTACTTCGGGGCAGGTGGTTTTTCAGCTTGTCGAACCTTTGGAACGAACAGCATCTCTTAAAAGAAGTCGCAGCAATTCTCTTCCAGCGTCGTATTGGCAGCACCACTTCCGTCGCTCAGAGCGATTGAAGCAGACTCCGCGGTGGCCTCGCCTTGGACGAGGGCGGTGCCTGGACCAAGCGAGGCGTGTCGAGACATTAAGCTATCGAGAGGTGGAAACCACGGTCGAAGTTGGAATTTTCTGCAGAAAGGTCGAGTTTTTCCTTTCCATTCGCCA
>JAABLK010000635.1:0-20728 GCA_012295415.1 Phytophthora chlamydospora | reverse complement strand
GGGGCTTCGATTGGGGCTGCATCACGTGGAAGTTGGTCCAGGCGAAACTGACTCAATACCGTCTGCATTATAGCCAGAGCATGCACAGGGCAAGTAGCACAGTTTCCGAAGTCGTAAAATAACGACGCGTCTTGATATCAAGCCGCCTTCATGCGCTTGAACTGAATGAAAAGACGACCGCTTATGAATTCAAACCAACTTTAGTTCAAACGCCAATATTTCCTGGTGCGTATATTCTAATCGTACCCGAGTAAACAGCTATCTGGCTCTTCACTAGACATGAAATGTCCGATAATCGTCCCAACAAGTACCAGAGCAAGTTGAGAAGTTCTGCGTCCTTGTAGTCGTCCGCCCTTGTATATAGCAGTAACTAGCGCTATGAGATCTGCTTTCTTGCATGGTGGCGCCTGGTGGGTGAACTCAATTCCTCGTTTTCGCAGTGTTTGTCGAAAACAGAGGCAACCTTCTGAAAGCGGCGGCTTGTGGCTTGGTGCAGAGCAGTATGTAGCTCTAGGAGATGGTTTTTGACATTAAGCGGATGATTGTACAGCCTGACATGTGGCCCACAATCGTCTTCTCTGACGTGAAGGAATTCGGGCCAACTGGCCTGCGCCACTATTGGCGTGACATACGGCGGCCTACCATGCAGATTTTTCGACGGCAGAACAATGGGGGGTCTGTAATGCTTTGGTGGAGCTATAGTGCAGCCGGAAAGTCGAAGCTCGCAGTTCTCCGATGGCGACAGGCGTCCGAGCACTACGTGTACACAGTGTCGGAGTGCATGCTCCCGTTTGCGCACCTCCATCATGGCGTGGACTACATCTACCAGCAAGACAACGCGTCCATCCACCACTCCAAGTTCATGACCGCGTTCTTTGAGGAGGAAGGCATCCGCGTTCTCGACTGGCCTGCCCGCTCTCCAGATTTAAACCCAATTGAGAGCGTGTGGGCCATGATGGCTCAGATCGCCTATCATAATGGCAAGCAGTACGACAGCGTCGCGGAACTGACAGCGGCTATTTATGCGGCGTGGGAGGCTGTTGACCTCACTTACCTGCGCAAGCTCGTAGACTCGATGCTAATACGCTGCATCGAAGTCATCTATTAGCAGGGCAACACAACGCACTACTAATAGCAAATGATACAATCTTTTCATGATGTTTGACTAAATTTTTGTATGGGTCTGCATGGCCGTATGTAGTGTCCAGGTCCACAAATGTTTTTTTTTGTATGGGAGCCTCCTCTCGCAGCTCGAACTTCGCAAACTTCTAATCGTAACTATGCTTCACTAGGGTGCCTACAGTACATATCTAAACAGCAAGCCTCAACTCCCAGTTGACAAAAAGTTATAGCAAAAAATGTCGGTGGCCGTAATATTCTGTCCGGGAGTGTATTGCATTGGAAGTGAACAAGGTTGCTAGTTTTGTTAACTGGCAGCATGCATTTGATGCATGCTGCCAGTTTGTTTGCAATACCCAATGTGGTGTGTTTGACCATCACTGCTCGCAACAGTGTCACAAACCGTGTCCAAGTTCTGCAGCAGAAACAAATTTATTGTCCGTACACTTGCGGTTGCTCCGAGCTGCACCACCCGAACTGTCTGTTTTGAAAATGCGAGGCCTTGTTTTCCTCGCTTCAGCTCGCAAGCTGAAAAGGATCACGAAGGACTCGCCGGGTCCGAGTTGCAGCAGGAGCGACATGCATCGTTGTGCCGGGAATCCAGTTCGTGCGCCAAAGCGTGACGTAGTGCAGCCTGGTTGCACTGCACCTCGGCGATCGTTCAGGATCTGCTCTCCCTACCCCTGTGACATGCTGTCAGGTTGCCTCGCTCGCCTGCCGGCGCGTGGTTTGACATTCGCCACCAACGATCGAGGCGATTTTCTTGGCAACTTGCAGCACGATCTGCTGCCTTCACTCAAGATGCAATGGGTGCTTCGCCATCGTGAGAACTATCCTATCCAATATAGAAGTCGGATAGTTCCTACGATTTCTAGCTTGCCGCAGTCAGCTAAGCCCACGCGATCCTGCATCCTCTGCTTGGTCGCAGCCCCGGTTTTGAAACGCAGCTCTATCACACATCGAAGAGCGAGTCGTCGATACCTTGCCGGTCCTGCCTGTTCGCCAAACAGTGTTTGAACCGGATTTGTGCAGTTCCTTCCGTGGAGCAGCTCACCGTGGATGGTTTGTTTGGAGTCCAAGCTGGAGGGGCTTTACGCTTGCTGGCGCCATTGCCGTTGTCGAGCCACGTGCCCAGCTTCTCGACGAACTCATTTCTCTGTCTATTGACTGATACAGAGGTGTAATTCCGCAAGATCGCTATGATCAGCCATACTGCGCGCATGTTGCAGCGGCACTCGTGGGATCCCAACTTTTAAGGATCTCGTCGTTCTACCCTGTATAAAGCAACTACAGCGACATGCACGCAAGCTCGACTCGATCGCTGCGCTCCAAAACAACAAACAACGAGCGAGCGTCTTGCAGTGCGAGTGCAGCACGGCGCTCGCTCGCACTGACTCCTTTTCGGCCGTGCACTTTTGGCTGCAACGTGTCTGCAAGGTGTCTGCTGAACCCTATTCATTCATGGTTGCCCTCCGTTTCTGCTCCGGTGAGTTTTTCCCTGGAGCTGCGCCTTCACGGCCGAGTCAAGTCGGCATGCCTCCATCCAGCGTGTAGCTTTACTCGAGCATTGGGCTCGGCTTCTCCACCAAACGCGCCAACGCACTGTTAGATGCGGTGGTTATGCCGCCCAGCATATTCGAGGCTCGAAACGCTTCTAAAGTGCAGGAGGTTGCACCTGAGTGCAACATCATACAAATGTCAAGATAAAGCGTGACGCGACACACACACAGACACCCGTACCTGCTGTATGGCTCCTGTGTTGTGGCGCCGCGTCGCCCTCAGAAGAGAGGGGGGCAGGCTGTTGCAGCTGTGGTTGGTGGGTTGCTCGCGTTTTTTGGCCTTCAGTGCCAGTTCTTCCCAGCAGCAGCGCAAGCAGCCCGACCAGACGCCAAGACGATGGATCTGTCCATGATACTAAGCCCCGCCGTCGAGGAGGACGAGCCCGCCCCTCCTCCTCCGCCCGAGCCCAACCGCAAGTGGAGCTCCGACGAGCTGCAGTGCGCCGTCGCCATCCTCCAGGACTTCCAGCAGCCGGGCGTCGAGTCCCCCGCAGCCGCCCGGGACGTCGCGCGTGGTGGCAGAGGTGAGCCTCACGCCGTGGGGCACGAGCAGGAGCACAAGTACGCGCAGCAAGACGCTGCTCCTGTCGCAATCTCCCGTTCTCTAGACGGCTCTCGGGCAACAGCGCCTGGCCGCGAGAGTGCACAGGGAATCAAAAAGAGGAAGACGCAGACCCAACAGCAACAGCAGCAGAGCAGCACTGCCTCCTCGGCTGTGTGGGGAGACGACAGCTTGTCGAAGCTGAGCCTGCTGGTCGAGGCGGACGCCATCATCAAGCGTCGCCGTCCCAAGGCACCGCCATCTCCCTCAGATGACAAGCCCGAGTACCTGCGCAGCGGCGTGTGGTCTCGCGCCGAGGAAAAGTACGCAGCGGCTCTCCTGTCCTACTTCCTCGAAGGGCTTCTGGACTTGCCGGAGGGCATGACGCTCCGCAAGTTTATGGCCGAGAAGCTCTGCTGCAACCGCCGCCGAGTCTCCATGAAGCTGGGCACCGAGTCGCTGGCAGGACAGAGGATCCCAAGGAAGGTTGGCGCCTCCGTGTTTGTAGTTGCCGACCCTCCTCCCAGTGACGAACAGCGACAGGAAGTCGAGCGCGTGCTGGCAGAGCTTCGAGAGGCCAGCTTCAGCTCCGGCTTTCAGGGCAGCGGACGTCGCCGCCACCATGACGAGGACGCCGGTGAGAGCTACACCGAGCGCAAGATGTCCAACGGATACGAAGATGATGCCTCACCCCGCCGCCAGAAGACAGCTACCAAGAGGAAGTGGACGCGCAAAGAGGCGAAGCCCAAGCGTGGCAAGCCTACGATCATTCGCACAGGTTTCGAGACGCCCGAAGAAGAGGAGTTCGTCACCACTATGTGCGAGTTCTTCATGGCTGGCGCTCTCGACCTGCCCGAAGGCACGAAGCTCGTGAACTATCTTTGCCAGCAACTTGGCTGCTCACCGAAACAGTTGTCCATGAAATTGGCCCCAAAGCGCATGGGTGAACGCAAGTTTCCGGACAACGTTGGCGCCATTACGTACAAGCGTAAGGATGCTGGGGATGCCTCGTCGGATGAATCGGACGATGACGACTTCTCTGAGGAACTCTTCGAAGTGGAAAGCCGTATCACTGAGCTGCGCCTTGCCCATGAGGAGGCTCATAAGAGTGTTCCTCCTCCCCTAACGACACCCGTCAAGCGTGAGCGCAAATTCAGCACGGCCAGCGTTTCCAGCACCGGTACTGCCAGCGTGGCCAGCACGCCAAGTGCGAGCCCTGTGCGCTCCTTCCGTCGCAGCGGCCCGTGGTCTCACGATGAGGAGACGTATGCAGCAGCATTGATCGACTGCTTCTTCAAGGGTGTGCTGGACATTGCGGAGGGCACTACACTCCGCTCCTTTCTGTCGACGCGGTTGTGCTGCAACCCCATGCGAGTTTCCAAGAAGCTAGCGAGCGAGTCGATCGCTGAGATTCCTATCCCCAAGAAGTTGGGCAGCTCAACCTACGTGCAGCGTGCTGGCGTGACGCCACTGGAGCAAAGCGCTGCTGAGGAGTCTTTGCGCAGTCTCCAGGATGTATACATGCACTCGAGTACGACCAGGCGCGACGGCGTGCTTGGCTCCAAGCGCCCACGTCAATCGCGTGTCCCTCGCCGCCTACTGGCCGCTGTCGATACCGACTCGGATGACACTGGATCCGACTCCAATGGGGCATCCCCGTTCTCCCGCGAGACGAGCCCCGAGAAGCTCCAGAAGACGGACAAGACGCACTCTCCTGCCCAGGAAGCGCGAAGGCAACGCTTCCATGTGCCTCACATCGGTCCCGAGTTGCACGTGGTAGTGCCGGCACCACTCAAGGAGCAGCTAGCGTAAGTCGCGTGGGAAACCCCAGTTATATAAGGCAATGCACTTCCAAAGAATGGTTGTTTGGCTGAGCGTTCACGTTGGATTCAAGGCTTCGCACCAGCGAGGTTACCAGACCTGTAGGCCTCATCTCCCCTTTCTACTGCTTGTCATCGTAGAACAGGAAGTACACACTGAACAGGAACACGCCAGCCATCATCGAGAAGGCGGAGGCGTAGTACGGGAAAGCAGCCGGGATGAAGCGCTCGTACTCGTCGTGCTTGAACGGGCGAAGCGACACCTGCGTCGTCGTGTAGATCGTGGACAGACCCAGACGGCGGTACATGACTCGGAAGAGGAAGATGCCGTACACGTCGGGAGCCTGGAACGTCACCGAAAAGTGGCCCTTGTTGTCGTGGGTCAGCGTCGTGCGCACGTGAGGGTCGAGCATGACGAACTCCAGCTGCACGTCGTCCGCCTTGTAGGACACCCACTTGCCGTCCTTGAGCTCGTGCAGATCCAGCGAGTACGTGAGGTTGTCCTTCACGCGGTATACCAGCGAGTCGCGCGCCACCTCGGCGTCCGGGTAGAGCGTGATGGGCTGGTCGCCACGGTTCGCGTCACTCAGCATCTTGGCGGGCTGCGAGCCGTCCTCGCGCTGGTGCTTGACGTTGGTCATGCGCAGCACGCCGCTCTCCTGGAAGCCCCACTTGGTCACGGCGTCGGCGAACTCGGCGTTAGCGAAGTCCTTGCTGCCGACGTACTTGTCACTGAAAAGGTCGAGCGAGCCGGCGAAGAGAAGGCGGGCGTTGTTGCGACCCTGTACGGCCGTGACGAGGCCGATCTGGTTGCCAAACAGCAGGTCGCTGGCCACCACCTTGTCCGTGATGGGCTTGACCGGGTTGGCCGAGTAGGCGGTGGCCGGCGCCATGAGCGCGTGGAAGGCCAGGATGTTGTTGGGCTCGAGCGACATGCCCACGCCCGAGAAGGCGACGGGCTTGGGCTTGGAAGCCAGCGAGCCCACGACGCGCTCCGAGGCCACGAAGTCTTTGGCGGCGACCACCGAGTTGTAGATGTCGTCGTCGTCCGCGATGGGGTTGACGTGGTCAAGCACCACGTTGCCCTTCTTCTCGAACTCGACGCCGCACTCGAGCGCGAACTCGCGCTGCACCTTGGTTAGCTTCTTGCTGGCCGAAAGCAGCACGTTGCCGCCCTCCTCCACGAATTGCAGCAGATCGGACTTGCGCAGCGAGCCCAGAGCCTTCTGGGGCGTGAACAGCACCAGGTTCTCGTACGTGCGCTCTCCGAAGCGCTCCAGCTCTAGCGGCTGCTCCTCCTCACCGGCAAAGAAGCTCAGCTCGTGGCCACGAGCTGTGGGTCAAAGGCGCAGACGATAGAGGGTCAGGGAGGAATGGAGGGAGGGGGGAAAGAGTTATTTCGCTCAACATGAACAAACCTTCCAGCAGCTTGAAGAACTTGGAGTGCGTCTTCTGCAGCTCCGGGGATTCTAGCACCACAGCAGTGCGCATGGCCTGCGTGACGGCCACCGCCAGCAGCAGGCATAGCGCCGAGAAAAGGGATCGGAGCGCCATGGACGACGGACGGGGTTCAGCGGTCGACGAGCGATCCGGATTGTAACGCGTGTCAGCCGCCAGGCTTGTACATGTGAAATACTTCTGAGGATTTGGGTACGTGCATTTTGTGCTGATTATTTTGCGCTTGGACAAGTTGAAGCTGTTGCGGACGTTATTTGCGGGCGTGTCTGTCCATGAAAGCCGCTGCGCCACCCACAGGAGCTCGACGAGTCCGCCGTCTCCGATCACCAGGTGTGACGGTGCCCCGCCGTCTCTTACCAGGACTACCCCCAGTACAGCGCTCGCGAACGCCGGACAGTTCCTCTTCACGCACCGATCGGAGTCCGCGGAGACTTGTGGACAATGGAGCCGATCTGTTGGTCATTCAAGAAGCAGACCATGACGGAAGCATTATTGAATCAAGGAGACCTGCAGACACAGTGCGCGTGGTCGTGCGCTGTCGACCTATGAACGCAACTGAGCGCGCTCGCGGGGACCTCTCGCTGTTTCGCTTCCCGCTCAAGGAGTCCTCAACACTGCAAGTGGTTTCCTCTGCAAACGGCAGCAGCAGCAGCAGCAGCAGCAACTCGGGACCAGCGCGCGAACTGGTACGCAGCTTCCAGTTCGATCTCTGCGCATCAGAGGAGCTTTCACAGGGCCAGTTCTTTCGCGCTAGTGGGATGATCCCGCTGCTCGAGTCGGTAGTGGAAGGGTATCTTGCCACCGTGTTTGCTTATGGACAAACCGGCTCGGGTAAGACATACAGCATGTCGGGTCTTGACGAGCTGCTGGCAGGCACGGAATCTCGAGAGGAGCGGATGGGTGGCTCCAATAATGGAATGGAGCTCTCCGATGGGCTCATTCCACGAGCACTCAAGCATCTATTTTCCCTCTTGGAACAGGCCCCTGTTGATGTGAAGACTGTAGTTCGTGCTTCGTATTGTGAGATCTACAACGAGAACGTTTTCGACCTGCTCAACCCGGGGTCTGGCGCGTTGAACGTGCGGTGGAACGCTCGCGCCGGGTTCTACGTGCAGGATCTCCTGGTCGTGCGTTGCGACTCGCTGTCCGATGTGTTGGCTGTCGTGGATGAGGGTCACCGAAATCGGCACGTTGGGTCCCATGGTATGAATGCCGACTCAAGCCGCAGTCACTCGCTGTTGACTATTCACGTAGATCGCACCGAGACGCGCGACTCGGACAGCGGCCACAGCCACGGCGTTACCCGGTACGGGAAAATGAGCTTTGTCGACCTCGCTGGAAGTGAACGGCTCAAAGAGACGAGGTCTACTAACGCTGAAGAAACGAGCAACATCAATCGCAGTTTGCTTACTCTTGGGAAAGTCATATCAGCATTGGCGGCATCTTCCATTGGGGGCGCGACAACCATAAGCCACTTCATTCCGTATCGCGATAGCAAGCTGACCAAACTATTGATGGATTCTCTCGGAGGCCAGAGCCTGACGCTGATGATCGCGTGTGTATCTCCGTCCGCTGCCGCACTGGAAGACACACTAAGCACCCTGAACTACGCCACGCGAGCGAAAAACATTCGCAACAAGCCGGCAGTTCAAGTGGACCCAATCGAACTGGAGCTCAGCAACTTGCGGCACGAGAACCACGTGCTACGAACTGAAAATGACGCACTCCGTCTTCGGCTACAACTCGCAGGTCCGGCGCTGAGTCAAACTACAAACCAGCTCCAGCGACCGCCCAGTCTGGCGTCCATACCCTCCAGCTCGCGGTTGCTCCCTTTGCTCAGCACATCACCGACTTCTCGTGCTGCACTCAAGCCTTCTCTTTTGTCACTATCACCTGCACGGCTTCCAAGCTCTCAGCTCAACCAGCTTCAGGTGCTTCAAGACGATCACGAAAAGCTAACACATCGAGCCCTTGGAGCTGAGCGGAAGTTACGACAGCTAGAGGAAGAGAACAGAGCTCTAAGGCAACATCAGAACCAGCAGACCAAGGGCAGCCCACGCAATGAAATGAAGCAATTGCATGAGCAAGTACATCAACTCCAGCAACGCGAGCAGGAACTCATGCAGGCTTTGGTACGTGTATGCTAGGCTCTCACTCTCCACGGGTTGCCTCTGATTTTGTTTGACTTTGTTGCAGTCTCGACGAAGTCGTGGGCGACGCGAAGACCCTTAGTCGGTGAGGTATCATTTGGATGGAGATCTGGACAGTGTAAAGATCGATATATAAAACTACATGTACAGCCGTGAGTGGAAGTGTGGTCAAAGTAGGCACCGATTGTCGAATTCGTCGATGGATTCAACAAGTCAATCCGCTTCTACCTTACTAAGTACGAAAGTACATTCAATTCACAGCTCGTATGCATCGCCGCCGCAGAAGATGAAGGCGCTGCCGTGGCTCAAGCGCCTGCTGGACGACGACGACTCGTCCGACGCCTCGCCGCAGTTGGCGGAGTCGTCGCCCAAGAAGGAGATACAACTAGAAACAAAGCGGGGTGGGGGGCTCCTCAAGAAGCGGCGACTGCAGCGGGAGGACAGTGACAGCAGCAGTGGCGAAGAGGCCACCAGCGGCCCCGAAGCGTCGCAGAAAGGTAGCGGAGAGGATCACCGCCTCGCCCATCGTGGATCGGCTTGGGACGAGCAGTCTCGTAGCTCCAAGGCGTTGAAGACGCCTGCTGACGAGGCGAAATTCAAGGCCGCAGCGTTCAGGAAGCAGCGGATGCGGAAGCTATACGCTCTGCGGGTGTCGACGGGGGAGCACGGTAGGATGGCTGCTTTCAAGCTCAAGCGGCAGCAATCAGGAGAAGTCCGGAAGATAAAGGAGAGGAAGCGCATTCACGCGCATAGGGCTGCACGCAAGGCACGCAAGATGTCTGCTGGGGCCGAAGCCAATGTACAAAACGAGGGTGAGTTACGGCTACGATCTTCACGGCTGGAGAGTGCCGATAACGATGCAACAGACAAGCTTCCTGCAATTCGAGCCACTAAAACCAAGGACAAAATCCTTGCTGTTACTGCTTCAACATCAGGGTCAACAACGGCGGATGTTAAAGCGGAGCGAGAAGACAGTCAAGTGGAACCCCTTGCGAGCACAACAAACAAGGTTGTTGAGGAGGTGAATCAGGAAGGAGAGGATCAAATGTGTGGAACGTCATCTCCTGTGCCAGTTAGTGGGGGGCACAACAGACAGAGATCGGCCGAAACCACTAAGCATACTGCCACTGCGTCAGTGAAATCGGGAGGAGCCTTATACACATCATTTTCTGACCCAGGGGAAAGTGGAAACGGTGAGGTGGGGCAAGTTAGCACACCTGAGGGCACCAACAGCAAAGAAGCCAAAGCTGATAGTGCCATCAACATGAAAGCAATAGCCGTGAGCAGTAGATCCATTCAACCGGCGAAGTTGGAGCTCAACGATAAGGAGCAGCCTGCGGTTGCGACAGATGGATTCAAAGCCAGCGAAGACAACTATTTTTTCCCGCGTGTGAAGAGAAGCAAGTGGCGCATGAAGATGAGCACCCAGTGAAATTGGAGCCTAAATTCAAAGAGCTCACAAGAAACTAACGCCGCGCATGATCTGGGTATGCATTCCGTTGTGCAAGACTACTTGATCTCGTTTCTCGACTTTAGTTGGGCCACGAAATGGGAAATGGGGTCGAACCGGGATCATACCTGCTTCGTTTTTGGTGTATCACTATCTACGCCGAAAGCGAAAGGAGAAAAGCAGGCCCTGATGACTGTGGTGATAGTGTGCAGAATGCTCGAAGGATAGGTCATAGAGACTATTATCAGCGGAAGATGTACGGCACGGCGTTGGTGCTGCAGATGCTGTGTGGCTGGACAACACTGATCATCCGCAATGCGCGTGTCAAGCGAAAGTTGACGGGATTTCGCTTCGATCAGGGTCATGATCGTGAGGAGTTCGGAGTTTTATTGAGCAAGCGTCACACGATCAACACGATCAACAAGTTCATTCTTCGGTGCGATATCCCTCGTGAAAACGGGGAAAAGCTTACGCGGAATCCCCCTGGCATCGTATTTGTACTCTATTACAAGCCGAGCCAGCACATGTTGGCCCGTTCTCCCTGCCGATTCCATTCTAAGTGGTCAAGACAAAGCATATCCGAAGAGTTCCGTGGATGCCCAAAGAGGACGAGAGAACGGAGAAAGCAAGCGCAGCACAGAGGTTGCCCCTGTTAGTCCAGTGGGGGGCCTCAAATTGTGGTGATGACAGATGCAGAATGGGCCTGAGGTCTCCTTTGAGGCGATGACAACAACAGCCAAACATCTCAAAGGCAAGACGAGATAGAAAAATATTCCGTACCAGCAGCAGCCGATTCGCGAATCGGGTACGAGACGCTCCCAGTCCAGGGCTTCGCCAAGACAGACTAGACGTAGCGATTTCAAAGGCGACTGGTACACCAAGGAGCGTACAGGTCCTCACAAGTTTGGTCGTGGTGGTGCTTTCGAATGAAGCCCTCGTGAACGGCGCATGCAGTCCGAGAGAGGGCGTGAAGGTTTCAATGGCCACAGAGGAAGTGGCAACTCACAACCGTGATAGTACGATGGGGATTAACGAGAGCTTGCTTCATTCAAAGAGCAAGTTGCCTCCTAAGCTTCGGTAGTCTCATCCTCCAGCTCCTGGCCTTTGCGAAAGAGAAACTCGGCCAGGTAATCAATTGGATCCGTGGGCTGCACCTTGACGACTTCCAGCATTCCTTCGGTCAGTGCTGGCAGAACTGTGTCCATGAGGTACGTCCTCAACGGCTTCGCGCGCGTTTCAAGAAGCTCGGCCTCTTCACGCTGCAACAGTTCAAGACGCGCGCGTTCACGGGCGAGTTTCGCCTGTTGGGACGCCTCGTCTTGGGCATCCTGCTCCCGGGTGCGCTGTGCAGCACGAACCTCAGCTTCACGAACTTGCTTCTCGGCAGCAAGACGCTGTTCACGCAGTTCAGCGCGCGTGGGATGGAAATTGCGCGGTGCTCGGCCTCCTTGCTCCATGTAGCGCTGGATCGGAGCGGTGAAAGACGATTCCTCTCGGTATGCACGCTCGTCTT
This sequence comes from Phytophthora chlamydospora, assembly GCA_012295415.1. Taxonomy (NCBI): domain Eukaryota; phylum Oomycota; class Peronosporomycetes; order Peronosporales; family Peronosporaceae; genus Phytophthora; species Phytophthora chlamydospora. The sequence continues at coordinate 9,118 of JAABLK010000635.1, read as the reverse complement.
TCTGCATCAGTTCCAGTATTTCCACTCCATCAGCAGCATCCGTCTTGGATTCCGTCGCGTCAGCGCGGGACTTCGGCTTCTCGAAGAAACTTTCCAGAGCTTCGATGGCGGCCTCAAAGTCGTCAAAGCGCCTGGCAAACGCTTCCTGAGTATTCTCCGTGCGCTCTGCCTCAGCCTCCGACAGTGCTTGTGCTCGCACCTCCAGCATTCCCCGAGGAGCTTGTAGCACCATGACGCGGTTGGGTACCTGCACTTGTCGTCGAGGCTTCAGACGCGTCAGCAACGCCTCGATGTCCAAAGCGGGAGAAGATCCTCCTTCAGCGTTTTCTTCCCCACCTGCCGTCTCCGCGCCGTCCGCTCCATCTGCAGAGCCATTTTCTCCCGCTTCGTTTGATGCTTCGCCTTCCCCACTGGGGTTAACGTCGTCGTTGGGCTCCTGGGCGAAGAGCAGTTCGGCCTGAGCTGCCGAAAGCGGAAGTCCATCCAGAACGTAGCCCTGGTTGCGGCATGCGGCACTACGCAGCTTCCAGCACATCAACGCTACCAAGGCGTTGTCCGGCAGTGCCGCTGTATTTTCAGTTGAGCCACCGGGGATCGGAGCCCATTGCTGCAGCTCGTCGCGCAGCTTTTGTATCTCTGCTACATCCAGAGCCTGCTGGTTGTCCGCATCGGTTGGTGCAGCTCCATCGCTCTGCCCTCCATCGCTCTCCGGGTCAAGCTGGTTTGCCTTTGATGAAGGCGCAGTGTCATTTTCAGGTGCGAATAGCTCGTGTAGCAGCGTCGGCGGAGACAGGTACGGCAGATAGTAGTCTCTCGCAAGTCGGCGACTGAGCAACGTCTTGCCCGCTCGAGGCGCACCTAGAATGACAGTACGCAGTGGACGCAAGTCCATGGCGTGAACGAAATCGTCAACGAAGAACGCCAAGTTTCCAAGCAGGCCACGCGAGTAGTGACGCCATTCTTCAGGCGCTACCAACGTGTGAATCGCTGCGGCGGACGTGTCGAAGCGTAGGTGGAGCTGAAGTGGTGTCACCAGCTCTTCCTCCTCGTCCAGAAGCAGAGCGTCGGCTTCAGCGTCTGCGGCGCTCGCAGAATCGTCCCGATCGCGTAGGTGTCCGGATGCGAGCAGTGTGCTGACCCCTCGACACACGTCACGCAGAGTTAGGCTGCCGCTGGTCTTGTCAACTGCTAGCAAGTACTTCTTCGGGGGTGGCGACGGTGAAGCGGCCACTCGAAACACAAGCAAGGCCAAGTCGAAAAGACTGATCATGGGCAGCAGGTTTCGACCTTGACTGGTAGGCTGCGCTGGCGTAGCGAGACTTGGAACCAGAAGTGGTCGCTCCGGGTGCAGCCAGGCCTCGCGAAAGATCAGCTGCAGCTGCGACTGGGCGCCTCCATATATGAGCCCGGCGCCAACGATGCAGGTTTCCAGCTCGCCGGCGCGGTGCGCGCTCAAGATCTGCGTTTCGGCCGTTTTGAGGTCTGCGTACTTGCGCGCTGGGCGTCGGGACTTGAAGTCGTCTTCAACATGACCCGCACCTCCACCGGAAGCTGCGAACGGCGCGTTCTTGCTCCACGACAGCACCGACGACACGGCAACGAAGCGCTTGACGTTATCGCCACCTTCTTCTGCGTTGGCTTCCTCGTCGGTCTTGGCGCTGCGCTTCTCGAAGGCTTTGAGAGTCTCCATCGCCAGCTTCGGGTCAGCTGCCAACGCTGTGACCACGACCACATCGGCCATCTGCACGAGTCGCCGCCACGCCGCAGCATCGGTTTGAAGTGCGACCGGTTCCTTGACGGCCCCAGCGATGTCACTGCCGGGGTGGCTCTGCAGCTGGCGTTTGAGCGCCGCCATTTCAGCTTTCCCACCTCGGGCGGCGGTGCCCACAACCTCGAGCCCGGCATCCTGACAGTTGCGTGCCAGCTCCGTCGAGAGTGAGGAACCGAGGTCGGTGATGAAGACGCGCATACTGCCACGATGTTCGTTGTGGTGGGTGAGCAAAACAGGCTTTTGCCAGCGCGAGGAAGAGCCCTTCTCGGCGGCGGTTGCAACCGAAGCACACTTCAGCCTATTTTTTGCGTCGCCGGATGCTGTTGGTGTGTATATTGGGACTGCAAGCGCTATTGACGTTCAGATTCAGGAATTCCCGAGACGCTTGTGCGATGTGCATTCGGTTGCCGATCTCCCAGTGGGCTTTGCACGCTTAATTCACGACGGTGGCCATGAAAAAGGAACTCGCGCCGCTCTCCACGGGCCCGAAGAGTATCGCGTCTTCATCGCACCCACGACAGCGAAATGGTACGTTCGGATGTCGTCGTGAACGACTTGTTTCGTGAAGCTCAACCAAGCTCTCTTTGATTCTGCCAGTGGGCGTTCTCGAAGTCAAGATGAAGCACCGGCTGCAGGAAGACCAGAAAGCCGTCGCGGTGGGTGTTTTGTGCCAACCAAGCAAAGCACCAGGAAAGCACCACCACTCGAAGAAGCCGCAGCGACTTCCGAAGCTTGGATCCAAGTCAGAGCCAATACTCAGCATGCGACCGATCTCGTTCGAGAACGAGCGAGACCACGTCATGTCGGATCTGCAGTTGCCGTCGCCGACACGGTCGGTCATTGATCGCCACGTTCAGATCACCAAGCACACCACCAAGCTCGCGCAAGAAGCGTTGCCGCCTGTGGCGGGAGCTTTCAAGAAGCGGGGCGCGCCTGCGTCAATGTTCCCCCAAGCTTACGCACGCAACGAGTTGCCGATCATGATCGAAGGGGGCAAGGGCGGTGGTAAGACTGGTCTGCGCTGGACGGCACCTTTGGAAGACCTGGACTTCGGCAAGTACTTCCCGCTGTTTGTAGATGGCATGCGCGAGAAAGCTTTCCCGTTCAGCTTCTTGGCACGTGAAGGTGCCTTTCAGCTGGCTGCCTTCGCTCAGCGACATCCCAACAAACTTGTCGATTGTCTTCACCGCGTGATACCGGCACTTCGAACCAACTTGGAGACCCGCGACGTCGGAGCACTGCGCGACTCGCTTCTTCTCCTGCAGCAACTTGCGCAAACGGCAGGTGTTGGCCCGTTGCTAGTGCCGTACTACCGACAGGTCCTGCCGATCCTGAACCTTTTCAAGAGCAAACGCCGCAATCTCGGCGATGAAATGGATTTCCGACAGCAGCGCGCACAAGACCTCGGCGAGGTTATCATCGAGACGCTAGAGCTTCTCGAGCGGACAGGGGGTGAAGACGCCTACATTAACATCAAGTATATGGTGCCAACGTACGAAAGTGCGTTGAGCTGACAGCAGTGATAGAAACTAGTAAAACACTTGACACAGGCTGGCTTAATAGTCAACACTTACTTCACGGGAGCTCGTCTTGGTCCCACGTTATCGCCTTCTACTGGTACAGATACAAGTTGTGGCTGCAGCTTGTCAAGTTCTGCTTGGTGGCGCTTGTGAATGCGCTGAATCTCGTCTTCACACTCGCGCACCTTCTCGCGCAGCTCCTGCACGTGCGCACGGAGCTTGTCGCTTTCTTCGGCATGTTGCCGCTCCCGCTTTTTCCGCGCAGACGGCAGGTCATCGCGCTGCAAACGCTGCATGCTTTGATACTGCGCGCGGATTTGCTGCAACTGCTCGCGCATTTCGTTGCCGATCTCTGCCCGAATACGCACCTCCATCTGCATCTTCTCGGCTTGGGCCTGAGCCAGTTGCTGGCGCAGCTCTTCATTTTCCAGCTCGACTTTGGCCTACACGCACACCATCACAAGTTGACGTCAGTCAAACACGAAACCAAGCAAGAAAACAGATACCAACGCACCCAGTGCAGGTCTCTCTCAGCGATCTCCCTTTGCGACTCCATGGGCGACGTCCCCACTTCTGTCTTGACAACAAAAGCTGAGACGGAGCGTTGTCGACGGCGCGAAGACTCACTCGTTCGGTGCTTGCTTTTAACGCGGGCCGGTGGAGACGTAGCAGTCGTCTGTGATGCCGGTGCACCTCGATCTAGAGGCGGTTTGAGTGCGTGCGGCGGTGCCGGTGCCTCTGCAGACAGTCGTCTCCGCTTCTTCAATCGACCGTCGAGGTCGTAGAACGTCGCTGTGGGGGCAGCTTTCCTTGGGATGGACGTACGCGTCCTCACCAGCTCGCGCGCGACTGCGCTGTACTTGAGCGTGCGCAGGGTTTCGTCAAACTCGTGGCTGGCTGGATTCACCGCGACGATCATCACCAGCGGACCGTGGTCATTGCCGATGAGATTCTCCTGGAAAAGACGGGCGAGCTTGGACTCGCGGAACGGGACCATCTTCTGCAGACTCGGCGGGTGTTGCTGGTTCCAACGCAGCGTCTCCAGGCAGCGCATGAGGTTCATGAGCGACCCGTTGATCTTGCTGGCCTCCTGCATCCGCAGTCCCGTCGCGCCGCTCTTGGAGCCGCGCTCGGATCCGGCCAGATCCACGATGGAGACCTTACTGCGCAGCTCGGATGAGAACCTGGACATCTGCTGGTACAAGTGCAGCGTGAAGACGCAGTGGCTGCGACTCGAGTCCGAGTTGCAGTTGGTCTCGGCCATCTGCTTGTGTCGCCGGCCCGTTTCCAACAGCTCCAGGCCCTCCTCCAGCGTCTTGATGGGCCGCTCCACGGCGCCGCGCACCTGAATCTTGCCGTCGCAGTCCTGCACTCTGAGCGCTCTCCGCTTGCGCAGCGCGGGCGAAAGCAGGTCGAAAACGTTCTCGTTGTAGATCTCGAGGTACGTGGCCGTCACGCGCGTGATGGGCTGTGCGTCGCCTTCCTGCTTGCACTTTGGCAGCTCGTCCATGACGTACTGCAGCGCCTGGGGCAACACGCCGGGCGCGTCGCTCGTGCCGCTGATGGTGTACGTCTTGCCCGAGTTGGTGACGCCGTACGCGAACACGAGGCCGCTCTTGCCGGCGAATGCCGCGTCCAGCACGGGCCGCGTGGTGGCCTCAAACAGCTCGGTCTGCTGCATCTCCTGTCGGAAGATGCGCGAGAACTGGAAGCTCGTGGCTGTACCGGTGGAGCGGTACGACTGCGACGTCTTGGGCGGCTGTGCCAGCAGCGACACGTCCGACAGCACGCGGAAGCAGTCGGGCGCTTCGTCACCGGTTGTGGCCTCCAGCGGCCGCAAGCGGATGACGATCTGCACCTTGTTGACGTCCTTTCCGAGCTCATCGGAGGCGCGCGGCAGCTCTTCTGGCTGAGTCTGCTGCTCTTCCGGCTCGGGCTCGTCGGAGGCCTGCGGCGGCTCTGCTTTCAGCTCTTCTGGCTGAGTCTGCTGCTCTTCCGGCTGGGGCTCGTCCATATCTGCACCACTGAAGCTGAGCTTGCGCACGATAGTATTGATCTCCTCGGCGGTGAGCGACGGTGTATCGCTTGAGCGTGTACTGCCGTTCCGCTCGCGGATGGCGCGTGCGACGTCCTCTCGGGACGGCATCAACAGGCTTGAATTTTCAAACGTAAAAGGCGCAAAAACAATTCTTTTTGTTAACTTTCATTATTCGGGTACAGAAGTATTTGTCTGCTGCACCCGAATATTAGAGGGGGACGTGGCGAGCGGATCGATCACTTTTCGAAGATGACGCTGTCGAGAGCTTGGACGCTGCTGCTCGTGGTGGCCGCGACGGCGCTGCTGGCGACCTACGCGACCGCCGACCCGCGCGAGGTGGAGAATGCCGAGTATGTGCCTCTAATACCGCCATCTGCGACTTCCGTAGCTGCTCTATAGCCCTGATCTGACCCTGTCTTGCTTCCTTTCGTTGTCCACAGACTCAAGGAGGAGTTCGGCGACGACTTTGAGGACGAGCGCTCCATCCCCGCGCTCGGAGAGCTGGAGCAGCACCTCAAGTTCGAGCTGGAGCACCAGCTGGCGGGGGGCCAGTCCTTCACGCCGCGCGGCGTCGTGGAGATCGTGGCCAGCGCGTCGACGCCCAAGCCCAAGGTCTCCTTCTCGGCGCTGCCCGCGCTGAGCTCCGACGACGTGGACAAGCTGGAGACACTGCTGCACCATGGCCGTCACTACACGGTGCGCGCCAAGGCGGACCCGGCCGACCCGGACTCGCCGTACATCATGACGTCCGTGCCCATGTGCATGCTGGCGGCCATGCGGCTGCGCGAGGACTTCGCCTTCCACCTGTCGGACAGCGGCAAGCTCGTGGCGATCGAGTACCTCACGCCCTATCTGGCCCCCGCCGCTTGCGCCGAATACCAGACGCGCAGTCTCAAGGACGTGCGCTTTGGTCCCTTCGGAACCGTCTTGAGGGCGCAGACCGGTCCTTCGTACGTGCTCGGCTCCGTTATTATCTTCTCTGTCGTAGTGCCACGCAGCTCACTTTTGTGTTGCGTGTGTGAATATTGACGCAGGCCCCCCAAGAATGTCGTGGTTAAGCGCGACCGCGCTCCTCAGGGCGTCAAGCCGGTGGCGAGCGAGGACGGCAGCGACGAGCCCGAGGAGGAGAGTCAATCCTTCCTCCGCAAATACGTACGTGCTCTCACGTTGAGCTGTCTGCAACTTCTGTACTGACAGTGCGTGTGTATGTATTCTGTAGTGGTACATCATCCTGCCCATCGTCGTTATGAGCTTGTTCGGAGGCGACGGCGGCGCTGCGCCTGCTGCCGGAGCTGGTGGCGCTGCTGCTCCTGCCGCTCCTGCCGCTGGTGGCAGACGACGGTAGAGCGCTCACCGGGACAAAACAAGTGCTGCGCTTCATTGGCAGTGCTCCTACTGCATGTAAGCGCAAAGCTGTTTCGATTCGATCACCCTCGGCTCGGTCTCTCGGTTGATGGTGTCCTCAGTAGAGCAACAAATCTAAGCCCCAAGCTGAAGGTTGATACATCCCTGAAGTCTCGCTTTGTTTCCCCCTCTAGACGATCAAGCTGGTCTGCTCTGCTTCGTCTCCTTTCTCCTCCTTCAACGTAGCCCCTGGCGCTGGCGGCCACTCGTGGCGCGATACCATTCGCCCCCACAGCGTGCGGTCTCCCGTCGACACCACCACAGCCACCGCCGTGCCTTGCAGCACACTGGCCGTCATTAGAACAATGTTGCCGCAACGTAGCGGGTCCGCCTGCAGATGCTGCGGCGGGGTGTCCGTCGTGACGTGCTTCCGGCTGCCCTGTCCTGCTTCCTCGTCGCCGCCGATGCCCACCAACGTCGCCTGGTCCACCACGCAGTCATCTGAGCACTCCACGACGCGCAAATCTGCGCCAGCGACGTCCCCGGCCTTGAGCTCCACGACGTCCCCGTACACAAGACTCATGGCGTCCATCCGCATGCGTCGCGTCGCCGGCTTGCCCTGCACTGCAGCCGCCCGACGACGCACCGTCGCCTCGCGAGGCAGCGCCTCCTGGTAAGCCTGCATGGAGGCCGTGCGCATCAAGCACGGCAGCAAGCAGCAGACCCAGGACGGGCAGTTGACGGGCGGCGTCACGCGGTTGGCGCCGTACAGCGCACGGCGCGTCATGGCGTCGTCCCGCGAGAGTCCGACCGCGGGGTCCACGCCCACCTCCGCCACGAAGTCCGCCACATTAACAGGCCGTTGGTAGTCCTGCAGCAGCAACGAGGAGTGTACAACGATGGCTTAGCGAGGGAAGGCAACGGAGATCAACACGGCACGGAGACGAACACGACGGCGAACCTCGAGCTCCTTCATCTTTCCACCGGCAGTTGCAATCTGATATTTGTATTTGAAAACGGCAAAAACCCGAGCATACAAATATCAGCATGCTTGGTGTAACTTTTGGCGCGAGCAACAGACAAAACAACGAATACAACTTTCATGTATTCCTTCTCATCATACAACTCACACAAAATTCGATATGCAGAAGGTGAACGTGGTCGTTCACTCACTCCACCGAGCGCAGCTTGCGGTAAGCCTTCTGAGATGTAGAACTCGTGCCAGCCTTACCCCCAGCGCTGGTATTAGCGTCCGCACTCGCGTTGGCATTGACCTTCGCATTAGTATTAGCACTCGCAGCGCCATTGCCATTGACGTTGTCACTGGTCACCACCATCATCTTGCTCGAGTAACCATCGACTCCGGTTCCAGCGCCGGCATGAATGTCGACGCCTTGGACACCAACGGGACGTTAGCGACCCCTGGGACACCCACGCCAACACCGGGGACGCCGAGCAGACCGAAGGTTTCGGCAACTTGCTTTTCGGCTGTTGCGCCGTTCGAGAGAGCCGCGATGGCGATGCCGAGGGCGAGTGTCTTGATGTTGGTGAACATGGTTGAGCTTGGATGGAGTTGGTTGTTGAGGAGGAGAGACTTGGCGATGGCAACAACGTTCTTGTCCGAAGATATAGGGCAGCACACTTCAACTTGGAGCATACAACGTTTAGTATATTGTAAAGTGAGGAGAAACCATCAGATCGTTGTTTGATGCACGGCTATCCACAATCTCACCCTGGTCGACAACGCGGTTGCATTGCGGACGGCAAAGTGACCGCCTCCCCCCTCCTCCCCCCTCACGCACACACCCTCCTCATTGATCATTGAGTCGGCCACTACGTACTTTCCTGAAGGCAATAGCCACTAATTTGCTGCCTTGTCACGGCATTGTAGGGCCTTCCGCAAAATGTTTGCGAAAAGCACATCGAAGCATTAGGCCACACGTCAGCCCAACACGTAGAGGAACTCGATGAATTGCTGCTGGCGCCTTATGGTGCTACCTCACCTTGGAGTCCGTAGCGAATTGCGCCTTCACACGTCCGCATGGTGCCCGCCATCACCTCGGTTGTCTTCAAACTGATTAAAGCCGAGACCCCTGACAAGAAGACGTAGAGACTTCAGACAACTGTTTTGATGTTGATGCTGACCGAATCGCAGATCGTAGTTCCCTGAGCACTATGGCCATATTGACCACGCGACCACACCGGTCCTGCAAAATATCACCGGTTCGACTTCGGACACTGCCATCAACCGACGGAGGTCACAGTTTTCCGCTTTCCAATCCACGATGAACTGCTCATTCTCCATTCTTCCACCTCGAGCGAACCCACTCAAACACCAAGAGCAACTTCCGTCTCACTTCCCCCCATCGAACCAAGTCCCTCCTCCTCAACAACCAACTCCATCCAAGCCCAACCATGTTCACCAACATCAAGACACTCGCCCTC
>JAABLK010000634.1:0-14714 GCA_012295415.1 Phytophthora chlamydospora | reverse complement strand
GAAACGCCAATCGAATCGCGGCCGAACATGCGCAGCAAGCGACCAATGGAGGCTACAACCCCCAGTACCAGCAGCAGCAAGGCCAGCAGCCGCTGTATTTGAGAGAATAGCTTGGAGTGGGGCAGTGCATCAGCCGAGATCCAAGCGGAGCCAGTCGAGCCTTCAACCTCCAAGCGCTGTAGCTTCAAGTTCCAGGCGGATTCAGGTCGACGACAGGGTGACACAACGTCAGCCAGCGGTGTCTGTTGTGCGTTGTGCCTCTGGTTCCGCTGTGTGTAAGGACTGGTTTGTGTGGATTTGGCCTGCTGACCTTCGCTTGTATTCGGAATAGATGTTCCCAGCCTCTTGGTTTGTCTTGCTTGTGTTGTAGGCATACCGTTGGATTCTGCAGCTTTACAGGTCGCTGTCTTCGGATTCGTGCGGTTTCTCGTCCTCGTCGTCGGAGCTGATGTCGTCCAAGTCGTCGGCCGCTCTCTCCGCTTCTTCAGCTTCCAAGGCGGCCATGGCAGCAGCTCGTGCAGCTTCAGCGATCGCCACGCTCTCTTCATCCTCGTCATCTTCATCGGCTTCAGGAGGACCCCGCGCCATATTCGCCACCAAGTCGTCGTATCCGTCAAAGGAGACGTCACTGACCTCGCTGTTGTCGTCGCTCGCCACTGCGTCGTCGTCGGACTCCTTCCCGTCGTCTTCAGCGTCAGGAGTCTTAGTCTCCGGCTTGAGAACGCTCTTCGGGCCGCTGTCAGGACCAGAGGCCGCGCCCTCTTCAGCCACGCCGCCTTGTTTGCTGCGAAGGATTTCTCGCTGGTAGCGCTCGAAAGCTCGGCCGTCAATGCCGTCCCAAGGCCGTCGCCAGCCCATGGCGATGGCCTTGTCCCGTTGCTGCCGTACGAGATGTTGGCGCACAGTGGCCCCCACTTTTTCAAGCAGAACTTGCTCCACTTCCTGCCGGAAAGCGGCGTGGCCCTGGCCAAGCCGTGCCTTCCCCCTTTCAAGCTCTTCAGTGTCTTCGCGAACGCGAGTATCGGCGAACTCCATCTTCTCGCGCTTGGCGATCCGCGCCTTCAACTCGCCCAGTGTCTCGGCTTTCTTCAACGGGATCTCCGCTCCAGGCTTCGTGGACTTGGCTGCTTTCTGGGCTGCTTTCTCCATCTTCTTGGCCAGTTTCTCCTCTCGCGCGTGGGCTTTGGCGAGTGGTTTCCACTTGGCAAGATGGCGTTTGAGCTGCTTCTTGAGTGCTCGTAGATGCACTCGCAAGGCGTCCTTGACGACTTTGACTTCGCGTTGGAAGCGCTTCTCGCCCTCTGGAGTCTCGAGGAAGGCGCGGATCTGAGGTAGCAGCGCGTCCTGCGCTTCACGCAGCCGTCGTTCGTCCAGTTCTCGTCGAGCCACTTCCTCTTCCGTGTACAGGACACGCACCATCGTCCATCCTGGCTGTTCGCAAGGCTCGTGCATCTTCCCGAAGCGTAGCAGATCCTCACACTCGCAGCGCATTGGGACGTTGGCGTGAGCGACGCCCACAGGTCCGTAGTGGCCAACATACTGCTCCAAGGCGCGTTCAACGTCACGCAACGTGCGTTTGTTCTCGATGAAGGGCTCGGCTGGAAAGCCGCGTTGCGTCCTGGTCTCGATGACGCGCAGGACGCTTGGCAATTCCTTCCCTGGACTCGTAGGAGGACGTACAACGTCGTTGTATTCCTCAGGAAACAGCAGCGAACCCCGCACCATGTAGACGCCCACCAGCTCGCCACGACGTCCCCAAGGTCTCTGCATATCGTACCTCAAGTCGGTCTTGTCGGCCCAGCGCTTCAGACGGATGAGCGCTAGAAGCTGGAGAAGTTCTTCCAGGACAGACCGATGATGTCGTTGAGCGAGCTCGAAGTGCGTACTGAGCAGGAGTTTGTGGAAAATGTCGGCGCCTCGAAGGAAGAGCGGCCCTGTAGGCGGTGGCAGGTAGAACGCGCCGTTCACGTAGCGATCAACGGCTCGGTCGAAAGCGACGAGGTGCTTCGAGGTCAGGAACGGGAGAGTCGTGAGCGGCACTTCAGGGGGCAACAAGTGCCGCAGGATGGGCGTGTCGAACGCTTCTCGGTCGAAAGCGAGCCCCAGAGCGCCGAGAAGAGCTGAGATCTCTTCAACGCGCTGTTCTCGTTTGTGCAGATACTCACGGATGGCTTTGGCGCCAAGGCGCATGATCTCTGCCGGTGGAGAACGAAAGGGATTGCCGTCGCTTTCCACGATCTCCAAGGCTGGTAATGCGGCGCCGAAGCTCATGGGCAAGCGCTCGAAGCGGTTGCTTTGCATCTCCAATCGCTGGAGCGTTGAACCGAGTAGTAGAACTGCAGAAGGGAACTCACGGAGCTTGTTGCCGGCGAACGAAAGCTCGCGGATTGGAGGCGGTTTGGTGGTTCCTACGCCGCCGAGGGACATCGGGAGCTCCGTGAGGCGATTGCCGCTTAACCGCAAGATCTGAAGGCGAGCGAGCTGCGAGAAATCGAGGGCGTCGAGGGTTTCCAGACGATTGAAAGACAAGTCAAGTCTCTCAAGCGCGTGCAGCGCAGTCAAAGATCGTGGAGCGCTCACTAATTGGTTGTGCGCAAGCTGCAAGTCGACTAGGCACTGAGCAAGTCCATCCATTGACTCGGGCAGCGACGCGATGAGGTTGTGACTGGCCCGCAACACTTGAAGCTTCGTGCAGTTGGTGAACGTATCGGGTATTCGTTCCAACCGATTGTAGCGAAGATCCAGACTCTCCAGCGTCGTCCCAATCCCCCTGTTCGAGCTCCCATCAGCTCTTAAAGCGCTAGAGCCAAACACTTCAGACGCAAGGGATCGGATGCCGTTCTGGCGTAGTTGCAGCAGCCGCAGCTTCGTGAAAGCTCCAAACTCGGCAGGAAGAAGCTCAAAGTTCTGCCCAGAGAGCCGAAGCTCGCGCAAGTCCGGTACAGCAGTGAAAAACACTCGCGGCAGCTCGGGAACCTCGATTCCTCGCCAGTGCATGGACAACGTACGAGTTTCTTGCGCGATTTCCACAGCTCGAGCGAAGTCACGGTTGATATGAAGGTCGGTACTCCAGCATTCAGCGCCGACGCCGATGAGACGAGCTTTTGGTTCAGGCGGATGCGAACCCCCGTGCTTCTCGCACTCGATCTGGTGCTCAAGCTGCCACCGAACCTCTGCCAGATTCCCAGAACGCAACGTCTCAGCTGCAAAGCCAGAGTTCAAGAGCGGCGTATTCCCCGAAAGCCGTAGTGTAACAATCCGCTTGAGAGCGAGGAAAGAGCGTGGCAGCTTCTCGAGGGCATTGGCGCTTACATCGAGCACACGAAGCTGCTGCAGTTCACCCAAGGCTTCTGGTAACTCTCGCAGGCGGTTCAACTTGACGTCCAAGCTGTGAAAAGGACAAGAAGCAAGTCGTGTTAGCGTGGTAACCCGGAGGAGTTAACCACAGAGGTGACGTACTCGGTGAGATTCGAGAGCTTTGAGAAGGATGGAGGTAGCGAGGCCAGTCCGTTCATGCTCAGTTTGATTGTCTCGAGTGCTTGAAGCCCTTGTAGTCCATCCGGAAGTGCCAGGATCTTGTTGTTCTCGGCTTCAAGGCGCTTCAATCGCTTGAGTTTTCCCTAATGAAACACTAAAAGGGTTAACCTCACTTTCATCAGGATGAACACGTCCAAAGCAGGTTCTTACAATTGATGGTGGCAAGTCCAGGAGCTCATTTCCGGACAAGACGAGTGAATGCAGGTGATCGACGCCGTCCCAGTGATCGAGCGCCGACGGAAGTGTCGAGAAGTTCTCGCCAGTGCAGTGGTTCACGAACTGGAGAGCTGTTGAGGTATCCGAAGGGCTTGGCAGGATGATCTCCCACCCGTCCGGATAGCGTTCGAGCAGTGCACGAGTGTCTTTCGGTGCTAGAACTTGGTTACCAGGTAGCTGGAGCTTTGGAATACGCACCTGGAAGCACTTGGGCTTCGTGCGGGTCACACGTTTCGACGGCAAGTGGTAGTACACAGTGTTGCGTGTGACTGGGTCCTCTTCAACTCGCCATTGTTTGCGTGCAGCTTCCTTCTCCTCCTCGGTGAGTTCGCTGATGTCTTCCTCGTCTTGTGGGTTAGCCACGACGCCATCGTCTTCTGAGGTTCGTCTTCGGATCAACTGCGGCCTTGTAGCAAGTGTCACGAGTCGATTCCCAGCCAGCGTGAGCGTCTGCAGTCTATGAAGAGCTACAAGTCCGCACGGCAGCAACTGGAAATGGTTGTAGCTCAAGTCTAGAGACAAGAGGCGTGTAAGCGCGTGGAGGTTGTCAAGATCGTGCAACCGGTTGCGACTTGCATCAAGAACTTCGAGAGTGTCTGGCAGGTCGACTGGGAGTGCGTCGAGCTGGTTCCCCGAGACGTTTAACACCCGAAGGAAGCGCAGTTCGCCCAGTGCACGAGGAGGTAGTCGGGCCAGAGCGTTTTCCTTGCAAACCAGCGTCTCCACCTCAGGAAATGCACGAACGAAAGGCTCTGGAAGCTCACGGAGCGCGTTGCGAGAAACGTTGACAGTCCGGATCGTCCGAGCTAGTTGAAGTAGCAGCGTTGTGTACACGGCAGCTCGTGGAATATGTACAAGCTCAAGGGACTTCAGGTCCAGTTCTTGTGACCCGTAAGAGCGACGTACAGCAGCTTGGACCTGAGTGTCGAGGTGCTCACGGTGGGCAGCTTCACGCAGCTTCTTGTTGGTCGGGGGTTGGCCTGGTGAAGCGTCTTTCGCTTTCTTCTTGACCTTCTCACGCTGTCGCTCAATACGCACGTCCATCGTGTTGAGTGTCGGCGTGCCACACGTCGCAAGCCTCGTTTCCGCGAAGTTGGCGGTGAACTTGCGGTCCTGCTGTTCGCGTACGAAAGCTTCTTCCTGCGCGATCTGCAGCTGTCGATGGCGCTCGTTCAACGTGGTGATAGTGGTGCGCGCTGCTCGATAACTCTGTCCAGCAGCTTGGTATTCACGCTGCATATCGAGATGCGGTGCTTTGCGTTGGAAGCCTTTGCCACTGCGCTTCGAGCCCTTGACGATGGGAGAAGAGCTGCCTTTGAAGAGAAAGCCGTCGCCATTGTCTTCAGCGGTCAGTGCGCGTGGATAGAGACCAGCTAAGGCCACTGGAGACGGCGGGTCTTCAGCATCATATACGTATTTGGTGGCTTGGCGACTTGGATTCATAGCTCCAAGTGAGCTTGGACTGGCAGCTTCATGGAGAGGACCCAGGCAATGCGAATGGGATGCTACAGTTCTCAACTTCATCCTCTATTTTTGCTGGTTTCAAGCCCGATGTGTCGGTGCAGCTCGACACTTTCAAGCTGCCCGGTAGTCTGGTTTCAATGGAGAAGTACGTCAAGGTGCGCAAGATCGGCCAAGGAAGCTTTGGCTGTGCCTACTTGGCAACACGTAAGGCTTCGGTAGTTGAATCCAATGAGCTTCACGCCAAGCAGCAGTTTGTGATCAAGGAGGTGCGGCTGGACCCTCGCGACCAGGAGAGCGCTCAACGCGAAGCTCGGCTTCTAGCAGCGCTAGACCACCCGAACATTATCGCATGCAAGGAGAGCTTCTTGCTCAAGCCGTCAACGTCGAACGCAGCATTTCTAGGCCGTCACCTGCAGCGTCCGACAATTCTGTGCATCGTAACGGAGTTTGCGGATGGCGGCGACCTGAGCCAGGAGCTTGAGCGACGTGGTCGCAGTCGCAGGTTCTTTGAGCCCGACGAACTGCTGGGGCTTTTCGTGCAGGTTTGCCTGGCGCTCAAGCACCTTCACGACCGCAAGATCCTCCATCGCGATGTCAAGCCGGCCAACATCTTCCTCACCAAGTCCGGAGTGGTGAAGCTCGGAGACTTGGGTGTCGCCACAGTGCTTAGCCATACGCTGGCCTGTGCGCAGACATCCATCGGAACGCCGTACTACACGGCGCCAGAGATCTGTCTGGGCAAGCGCTACAACGCTAAGGCCGACGTCTGGAGCCTTGGCTGTGTCCTGTTCGAGATGGCCTCCTTCACGCACGCCTTCGAGGGGCGAAGTCAACGCCAGTTGTTCGACAACATCGTCCAGGGAGGGACTCCGCAGCTCCCCGCACGTGGAAGTCTCAGCTCGATCAGACAAGAACTGCAAGCTTTGGTGGACGACATGCTTCGTAAGGAACCACGTGCGCGTCCAAGTGTCAACCAACTGATCCGACGGCCACTGGTACTGGCGCGTATTCAAAGTTTCTTGTCGGCGAGGGCTCTAGCCTCCGAGTTGAACCACACGGTGCTCCACGGAGAAAACGTGTTTCGTAAGAAACCCTCGAATGAGGACAAGGCCCTGCCGATCGCCCCACCACCAGCGCCTCAAAGCGTACGTCGCGCTGAGCTGGTCTCCCGCAGTCCAGCGGTTAAAGCGGTGATCAAGCTAGCGCCACGACAACCCCAGAAGCTGAGGAAAACCCCACCTCATGCTCGAAACGCGGAAGCGCGAGTTGGATCACTGCTTGGCGCTAGTAGAAAAGGCAGGGGACTACCTCAGGGCGCTCTCAGACGCAGTCAAAAGCCAGCAAGAGTTTCTGCTGTAAGGAACTCGAACGTCGCCAAGCAGCGGGCAGTTCCTACAAACGCAAAGCGACAAGGAGCAGTAGCCTCGGCACAGGTCAAAGCTAGGCTGAAAGCTCAACTCAAAGCAAACGAAGCTGCCGTCGCAGCACTTTCAGATCCACCGACGATTCAAAAGACGAAGATACAAGGAGAAGCGACTCGAGCTGGAGGCAAACCTCAAGGGATTGCAGAACGCGTCGCTGCTTTCAATGCAAAGTGGGCCGCCCAGAGAGAGCAGCTAGTGAAGAACTTACCGCCTCCGCCCCCTTCTACTGCTAAAGCAATCGCAAGGAAGACTGAAGTCTGTAAGAAGTCGAAGCAAGCTGTACGAGGGTACCCGAGTCCGGTTGTCATTGGCCTTAAGGGGCGGATCCCCCAAGCAAGCAAACCAGCGCCGCCACCTCCAGCTCCTGTGAACATTCGACGCCAGCAGACAAAGCAGAAAGCCCCGTCTTCTGCTGTCATTCGAGATGCTCAGCCTTCTCTCCGTGAACGCAGGCTAGAGTTCCAGCAAAAGAAACAGGCTGAACAAGGCGGAGCTCCTTGCACAAGGAAAGCGTCTCCACTGGACGACCCGGTCATCTTGGTTCAACAGCTACCCAGCTTCAAGACCCCACCTGCAACTCCTACCCAAGAGGCTGCACTTCCTCCGCCAGCCCCATTGACTCTGACGTCCTCCTTGCCAGATTTCGCCGACAAAGAAGCAGGCGCTGCCGAGTCGACCACGGAACCAGCACAAGCCGAGGAAGAAGAAGACCACGAGCTCACATCCTTGCCTTCGATGAAGAACCTCGAATTCGAACGCATGGTTCTTCAACTGAAAAGCGTCGTCGAGTCCGACATGCTTTCCAGTGACGACGAGAACGACGACGAGCAGCAAGCAGGGGATGTTTTCGACCCAAATCAGCCTCCACCGCCGTACTCTCCACCCAGCGCCACCGTCGCTCCGGAAACCCTGAACGTCGCAATGCTACAAGACCCAGTGTTCCGCCTGGCGCTTCAGAAGCGCCTTCAGAATCACAAGTTGAATCCTGAACAAGTCAACGAAGATGAACTAGTGGATCCAGCGCAACAACAACTTCTCGCGTGGATGCAGACCTACATCTCCTCGCTCTTGTAGCACAGCAACCAGCAAAACGCTGGAGGAAAAACTCGCGTGGACACTTCCAACCGTTTGGCTTTCTTTTCTCTGGAACTTACAGTAGCATCCAGCTTTCGTCACTCATCACATTCACAGTTTTCTCGTTTCTCCATTCCGAGGGCCGCTTGCTTTGCGCCTTCCGTCTCCGTGTCCAGCTCACACAGAGATGGCAGCACTGCAGCTTGCGAAACCTCCTCCAAGAAGCTCTTCAACAGCTACTAGGCACTGCACGAATCACTACACTCACTCATCATATAAAAACACACCATCACCACTCGCTCGCCTCCTCGACCGCCTTCTTGATTCCGCGTTCCTCGTTCGCTCACTCGGCAGCTTGGACGCTTCACTCACTGCTTGGCCGTACTGGTCGTGGACAGGCGGTGCATCGACGACCCCAACGAGCTGCCGCCAGCGACGCGCATTTGCATGTGCACAAGCTGCTCCAGACTCGCGGCAGGCGAGGCCTTGGAGGCTTGCGGCTTGCCTCCGCCGACGGCCGAGCGACTGGCGTTGGCACCGGCCTGCAGACTCTCAGCAGCGGACGTGGTCGTGATGGTCACGCTACGACGGCGCGGCGCCGGCATCAGCTTCGAACGCTCTTGGTATTCCTCCGACAACACCTGCATCTTGCGCGCGCCGTCCAGGTTGAGCGGCGCGCTCTCGTCGAAGGCTTCCAGCAAGCCCATCGTGGCGCACATGGAGCGCAGGTGGAAGTAGTACTTGGCGTACGACACGGCCGACACGCGCACGTTGTACTCGACGGCACTGAGGTACACGAGCTCCAGCTCGTTGATCTGCTTGAGCGAAAGCTCCGGCCAGATCTTGGAGAAGTCGGCGTTCGTCATGCTCAGGTCGTCCCAGACCTTGGAGGCCATGACCATGGAGCAGAACACCAGGCGCCGCCAGTTCTCGCCGCGCAGCTGCAGCATGCCGCTCGTGGCTTTCAGGAGGCGCTCCACATACACGAGACTCATGATGATGCACTCGGACTCCATCTGCGCACGGGCAAACACGTGCTTGATGAAGTGGCCAATCTCCGCCAGCGTCGGCACCACATCCAGAACCATATCGTCGTCCACGTCCACGAAACTAGAAGCTTCGGCGTCCAGCTCATCGGCAATGGACGCCAGGCGTTGACGGTCGCGGTCCGTCACAAACACATCGAAGCGCGGGTCCGAGCGGATCGGGTCTTCCAGCGCCTCCATCATGTGAGCGCGCAACACGGTGGCCACGCACTGGATCGTGGCGTCTTGGTCGGGCGCATTCATCGTCCCCATACGCAGGTAAATGGAGTTGGTGCTGTTCGACCGGCGGCGCAGAGCGCGCGGCTTGTCCGCGGGAGCCGCGTCCTTCTTACCAGGTTCTTTAGAGCCCATTAGCGCCGATGCTGAGCTGCCTCTTCCAGCCGTAATCCCCATCAAAGGCGCTTGCAGCGACGGTCTACCGTTCCCGTTGGCCGCTCTCACAGCACGAGCGTAAGCCTCCAAATCCGACGCCCGCGGCGCCAACGCAGCCAGACGAACGCGCTCCTGGATCGGCGACGGCACCGCTAGACATGTAGAGGCATTGCGGCCCATCTCGTCCACGTCGCTTCCTTTACGAAACGAGGTCATGACGGGCGTCTCGTACGAGGAGAGCGTCCGGAACAGCGACGGACGCTTCTTGCCGTCTTGGTTGTCTTCCGAGTCATGTTCGCTGGTCTCTGGCTCATGCTGGGGCTGGTTCTCACCGGGTCGCAGGTACGGCACGCCCATGCCCTCGGGAGTCGTAGGAAGCGAGCGCGTAGCGTTCAAGATAAGCTGGCGGGCCGAGCCTGGGAGCGATCGGCCTGATCCACTCGTGTACGAGTTGAGGCTGCTGCGCGCGCTGCCGCAACTGGCCGTACTGGCCGACGAGCGCCACGACGGGGACAACTCTTGAGGCTTGTGAACCGCATCCGGCGTGCTGTGGCTCGAAGTGGACGTCTCACTGTCGCGCGTGTAAAAGCCGTCGCGCAGCTTGAGCCGGATGTTGTTCTCCATGACGGAGAAGAACTGGCGCTTCTCGCGCGTCTCGGCAGCAACGAGCTCGGCCGGCTTCTTCCACGTCGTCTCGCGCGTGATGGGGTGGTAGTAGTACGGCTTCTTGGACTTGGGGTCGATGGCCACACGCCACGCCACCGGCTCGGGGGTCGGCGTCGGGCCAGGAGCTGACGTGCGGACTGGGGCCTGGCTGCGAGCAGGAGCCGCAGTACGAATAGGACCCTGGCTGCGTGCACCCGGGGCGACCGTGCGAACTGGAGCAGCACTGCGAACCATGGGCTCCGCGTTGTTGCTAGCAGTGGCCGTGGTCGTTGCAGAGCGGCCACGACTGGTGCTACGCTGGTTGCTGCTTGCATTGGCCGGTCGATTGCTCCTGCAGTTGCCTTGGAACGCCGCCGACTTGCTGTTGCCTCGGTGCTCCTCGGCCGGGCGCTGGTGGCTGCGGTGTCGGCTGCGGCCCTCGACCGGGCGGCGGATCTCGAACGGCAGGTCGTCGGCCGTCATGGCTGGGCGGCCGGCCAGCTCCTGCTCCCAGTCGACCGCACGCGGCATCTCGTTCGTGTGCGCGCGGTGGAGTTTGGGCTGGCGCGTCTGGGCCGAAACCTGGCTAACCTGGTTGCTTCCTGGCCGTTGCTGGCGACCCGAGGACGACGTCACGCGGCGCAGTGGCGGCTGGGCCTGAGGCTTCATCTGGTACTGCTCTGGGTACGCACCCGGGTAGGCCGCGTAGCTCTGGGCCTGCATCTGGGCTTGTGCTTGGGCCATTTCCATGGCCTGCATCCTGGCCAGGCTGGCCGGGTCCTGCTGCTGCTGTTGAGGGCCGCGCGCGCGGTGACGGCGCTGCTGGGGGTGTCCGGAGGTCGTCGTCATGTTCATCCGCAGGGGCGACGCCACGCTGTTCATGGAAATTTGTCTCTCCTTTTTGGCCTGAAAAATTCACCGAAAAGAAAAGAGGAACAAAAAACTTGTCCTTCTTCTTCTTCCCTGATCGCTCGGCCTGCCTGGAACGCGGGGGCTGGTGCGGGTGACTGCCTGCCTGCCTGACTGCCTGCCTGACTGCCTGGAGCTGTTGCGCTGGTAGTGCGCTGCCAAAGACTTGCTGCGCTGCGCTTCCTGCCCCACTCGCTCGTGCGCTGGGAGAAGCCGCTCTGGCACCAAGACTCGGGCGATTGGCCCAGCAGGCAAAATGTCTCTTCCCTACCCCTATTTCAGACGATCTTTTTTGCAAAACGCGGTGTTCTATCCAAGTTCGTTGCAGCTTTGGTGTGCAATGCGGAATTGTCTAGAGAGCCGCTATGTGTGTGGCCATAACGGGGGGGGGGGGGCTGCCATCGAAGTAAGAACAAACTTGATAAGAACGAAGCAGTCTTTGCTGCTGATCTAGTGAACGATGCTCAACAACTAAACCTTGATGAACTCCGCATTCCGCACCAAACAGTTGCAATGAAATTGGCCAGAACACCGCCTTTTGCGAAAACCCAAGTTAGACATTCTCTACTGGAAGTTCCCGGTGGGCACATTTTGACTGCAAGTTCAGATGCGGTGAAGGCGCCTTTGCGGCACACTGGGCGGGCCAATTCTCACACACGAAAAAGGAAGCCCGTAAAAGCGAGCGAACGCCAACAACCTTGAGTTTGCCTGGTTCAGCGGTCATCCCATCCCGAACCGAGTCCTGCAGAAGCCAATTGCCGACTTTGTTGCCGTCACAGTGGAAAACAGCGGGCGGCGAGGAATCCACACATTGCAGCAGAGCCGAGCCCCGATGCAACCCACCTCACCGAGGCCTTCAGTCCAGTCCAGTCAAGGCACGCCACGCCATGCGCAGCGGATCAAATGAAAGCGGTGGAGACGCTGGCCTCGCGTGACACACCTCAGTTTCGAGCTGGTCCCATGCCCGGGGCCTCCATCTGCATCTCCAAGATCCAGAAAGTGTCCGAACAATTCTTGGTAGCCAATTTGCAGCCGTAGCACCAACGCCTGCTACTCACGTTAAAGCTCCTCGAAAGTGTGGCTCCGAGCTCCAGCTGGCTTAGGTGGTCGTATGGACTGCAGTTACTGCGCGTACGAAGCCTGGCTGTACATGTGAGCAGGGCTTGCTTGTCACTAACAAGTTGTCAGGCGTGACTCTCGCCCCCCCGTGGCGTTGGGCCCGTCAGGTCGTCGAGCGCGATAACGACATCAGTCATGTTGCATTGTCGATCACCGGATCAAATTCGCGACGGACTGATCACCTCTGTTGTTGTGGCACTGCAGTCACCCGTCGCTCTCAGTGTGCTGGTTCTGCAGGTCGCTGAGCTTCGCTTCCTACAGATAGACAATTGAGATGTGAAAGGAATGTACTTCGAAGTACTTTAAATTAAAGGTAGGCTAATGAGTACATTAGGCATCGAATCGCCAGCTAGGCAAGTTCATCCACTGAGTGGCAGAAATGCAAATGCAAATGCAAATGTAAGGGGGCAGTTCCGAGCGTCCGAATAATGCAACGAACTCAACATTCATCATTACAAGAACTTCTTACACTAAACGGACGACTGCAGGCACTATTCTCTAACCGAATGCCAAAGCATAAAAGGTTTACGAACGAAGACGTAGCAGTTCATCTAGAAGTGAAGACGGCAATTACTCGCGGCGGATGCGACGGCTGCACTTAGGGGCCGACCACGAAGAACCCGTGCTCGGCGCGGTGGTGGTCTGCTCGCTAGACGAGCCCGTGCTGGAGGTAGCAGGCGCAGTAGTGGCCGCAGGCATGCTGGCGTCGCTGGAACCCGAAGCTTCAGTCTCGTCGCTTGATCCCGAAGTCTCCGTTTCAGCACCTGAGCTCGCAGTCGAAGTAGCAGGAGCCTGCTCGCTAGATGATCCCGTGCTGGAGGCAACAGGCGCACTGGCGTCGCTGGAACCCGAAGTCTCCGTTTCAGCACCTGAGCTCGCAGTCGAAGTAGCAGGAGCCTGCTCGCTAGATGATCCCGTGCTGGAGGCAGCAGGCGCACTGGCGTCGCTGGAACCCGAAGTCTCCGTTTCAGCACCTGAGCTCGCAGTCGAAGTAGCAGGAGCCTGCTCGCTAGATGATCCCGTGCTGGAGGCAACAGGCGCACTGGCGTCGCTGGAACCCGAAGTTCCAGTCTCGTCGCTCGAGCCCGCAGTGGACGTAGCAGGAGTTTGCTCGCTCGAACCAGCAGCCGAAGTAGCCGGGGTCTGCTCGCTAGAAGAACCCGCGGTGGAGGTAGCAGGCGCCGTTGTGGCCGCAGGCGTGCTGGCGTCGGTAGAACCCGAAGCCTCCTCTTGGACACTGGAGCCCCCAGCACCCGTGTTGACAACAGCCGAGTACTTGGACACCGTCATGGTCACGTCAGTGCCAACGAACGGCTCCGTACCGCACTCGACCTTGATCAGGTACTGGCTGTTCTTGAAGCTCTGGCTCTGGACGAGGTAGTTGAAGAACTCCATCAGGTCACCCTCAAAGTTCTCGACCTGCTTAGAGGCGACGAACGAGTACACCATCATCTGCCCGTTGGGACCGCTGTAGACGCTCCACTCCGTGCCAGCGATGGTGGTCGAATCGATTGCCTGGCCCGTGCTGGAAATGGGGCCGGCGCCGCCGATGGCCGCCAACCAGATCATGATCTCGAACTCCTTCTCGCCGTCAGCCGTCGAGCTCGTGAACAGGTCGTAGGCGACATCGGCCACGACGTTGCCGCTGTACTTGACCGTGTACGCCATGGTCGACGGGATGGACGTGACCTCCGTGAGCGGCACGGGGTCGAACTCGAGGGCGGCGTTGGCGAAGGACTTGACGCTCTTGTCGCCGCCCTGCCACGACCAGGTCGTGTGCCAGGCGACGGTGTCACCCGAGCCACTGTCCAGGCCAGTGCACTGCTTGCCGCCGCCGGTGGCCGCGCTGGATCCCCATAGGTTGTTGTAGATGATGTACGGGCCCGACGTGGTCTGCCCCCACTGATCGCAGAAGTCCTCGGCAAACGCAACCGACATCGCCGCAGCGGCCAGAGTAGCAGCGAAAGACACCTTCATGCTTGTTGCAAAGAGAAATTGGCTTGATGAAGGGAACTGGGTAAATCGCTGAATGGACAGAGCCGACCTTGGTCAACCAGCACGTGCACCAAAGTTTGGTGTCCGTGTCCGTGAGCCTGGACTGCATTGCCGCGCTGATTGTCAGCTTGTGCGCATCCTGTGCTGCTTTCACACTCGTTCCTGCACGTCAGCTGGGATCTTCACGATTGGTTTGGTGCTCAAGTCGCGATCGCCACGAGCTCCATACATTGGTAAACACTGGCGCCATACTGAGACCAAGTCTAACAGCACATTGACGAGATCCGAAGCAGTGTGCAACGTTGGACTGAACACTTTTCGCGCACGCGGATTGGTTGATCCGAGCTGAAGCCGGAAATTTCCATTTCGGCGCTCGTTTCTTGGCTTCGGGGCTTGCTTTTGGCGTGGTCGATCCTTCAGGCCAAGCCACGCCAGCTTCGTGCAGAGCTTGGAAGTTGAGTTTTCGTTTCGGAAACAACAGCAAACACGACAACGCCCAAGTGTAGCAAAACTTGCGTCAGGACGCAAACGACTATGCATAGCGATAGACCGGTTGATAATATCGTGGCTATCTGCAGGTACCCACCAGCTGCAACGAGCATGAACACAAGAAGCAAGAAATTGTACGAGTGCGCACTACACGTACTAAGCACTCCTGCAATGGCGTAAGTGCGTCTACAGCAGCTGACAAGGCCACAAACTTGATCCCCCTCTGTCACGACACACTCGTCGAGTTAATTGAAGAGGATTTCCCATGATAACGGGGTCTCGACGTGAAGACATCATGAGCTTTGAACTTGTGAGAGGCAAACCTCGGAGACGCCGAGGACCCACTTGGAGGTTGAGTTTCCTCTCACCGATTGCTACGGTTTGTCGATGCTGGAGACGGGGGATACTCGCGCCCACGTACAGT
>JAABLK010000633.1:0-20852 GCA_012295415.1 Phytophthora chlamydospora | reverse complement strand
CCAAAGCCGAGAAGAGGCTGTAACAAATAAAAGCAAAGTATGTCAGAGCGCACAGTGCATGGAATCTCCACATCACCGCATACCTGGACAGCCAGGCCGCCTCTCTTGAGCCGTCGAGACATGCCTGCAAAGGCAACAAGATGAGTTCGTTCCCAAAATCACTAATGAAAACGTCGTCAACTGAGCTGTTCGTCGTACCGGGTTGTGTGGATTGGCTCCGCAGTCAATCGGCAAACCATCTCGACGTAGCCTGGCAAAATACTATAATAATAATAGAAAAGCTGAGAATCCGGATCCTACATCTTGGCGGATTCAGCGCACCTCGGTCAGGACGATGTAGATAATGGGGCTCATGAAGCCGAACGCCGCTTCCGTCAGGAACTGGAGACCCACGATGGCCCAGAATTTGCATGGCATGCCACGCCTCCGCTGCGACTCGAGCGGCGTAGTGGCGTCCGTGCTGGTGCTCCCCATCTCGCTATTCGGATACTGCAACTAAACCCCTTTCGTCATTTTCTGGACCTGTCTAAACCGATTTCGGAAAGCATACAAAAAGCAAATGACCGAGTTGTGAATTCAAGTTTTGTAAGTGTTTTTTTCGTCCCTACAATTGTCCAAGACGGTGAAGAAGAAGACAGGCAAGAAAACCAAGAGCAAGATGATGACCGAGGCAGCGCTTATGCATTCGGTGTCGGTGCATGGCGAGGAACGGTCTAGCGAGCTTGATGCTCCCGCGTTAGTGAATGGAAGCACGCATCGGACCCGCACTTCCTTCCTGTCAATGCCGCGAAGCTGACACAGTCGTTGATCGGATTGAGTGACGAGCAGCGCCAAATTCTTGAAAAAGAACTTGATCTAACTGACGAAGAGCCTCTTCTGGTCCTTCGCCTCAATCCGAAATGCAAGGTCAGGTTGCTGTTGCAAGAGGTTGTGACGCGATCGCAACATTTGAAATGATGAAAAACGCACGTCGAGACAGCGGAGGAGGTTGCCACAGGTGGATTTTTCACTTCGACCATTATCAAGATCTCGAGCCATGCAAGACTGCAATCCAAGCAGCTCACCCTGAAGCATTTGCGTTATCGCCACATGCGATCACTCGCACTGAAGCTGTTTTTGGCGCCGCTGCCAGAGCCAATCTTCCTGCCGAGCCACTGGCGTATGCAGTCGTCATCACCAAGATCGCTATTCGTCAAGATGATGCAGGAACTTTCAATTTTTTCTACTTGTAGGTTTCATAATAGCAAATAACCTAGCTTTGAGTTTGTGCTTTAGCGCGGGGACAAACGTGTGTGCGTTGTAGAGGCGAAGCGAGATGATATCCAACAAGGCATTGCTCAAGCTTATGTGGGAAGCGAATCACTCGCGGATGCTGAAGAATTGACGAAAGTGTCCAGCATTGTCACGAATTTGGTGGAATGTTTTTTTTCGAGAACTCCAGACGAGAAAGAACGTTTTTTTTTTCGAATCTCCTATCACTTCATGCAAATACGTGGTCGCGCTGCCGCAGCGACTAATTGGGCGTCTTGGTGATATTGCTCTCCATCTTGTCGATCGTGAAAACTGGATTACTGGATGTTTGAAGTCTGTATTCACGCAGCACCGCGTCCATGAAAACCAAGCAACAAAAATGAGCAGCACCTTCTCCAGCTAGCATTTGATCGGGACGTCTATCACTACAGGTGCATGGCGAGGCTTAGCGAGTAGCGTGCTGCTTGCCGCGTTCACGAAGACGGTGCTGCCTACTCGAGCAGCTCCGTAGGCTTCGTGGATATGTCCAAAGACGTGGAACCTGGGTCGGATGCGAGACATGGTCTCGTTGAGCAGCCTCTCGCTCCCCACGTGGAGCCCCGTGAAAGTCGTATCTAGAATGCCATAGGGCGGTCCGTGCGTAACCAGCACGTCCACGTCGGCTGGCACCTTGGCCCAATGTTGCTGGTCCTCGAAGCCTCTGGTTACATTGAACGCCCCCGCTCGTCCCGGAATGGGCGGCGTCATCGGAGACCCATAAATCTTGACTCCCTCAATAACCACCGAGCGGTTTTCCAGGTACAAACAGTTGGAGAGCAGCGTCCTGGCCTTACTGGGGTCGTTGTACTCCTTGTGACGGAAGTCCTTGTCCCAGTGTTGGTCGTAGCTCACGGCGTCCATACAGACGTCATGGTTACCGGCCACCACCAGCTTGTGCTTGTGAGGTAGAGAGCCCAGCCAGTCATTAAAGTCGATGATCTCGTCATGAGTTCCGCGTTGTGTGAAGTCTCCGCAATGTAGCAGTACATCTCCGTCAGGGATACGCTGGAGGTTTCGGTGCTTGGCGTGGGTATCCGACACGCACACGACGCGCAGAGTACCGGGTTGTTGCGGGTCACTGGACAGCGAGCGGGTTACGTCCTCCGAATTACGTAGCCAGGCGTGGCGCCAGCCCAGCACGCCCTGAGCGTTGTAGTGTAACCAGCGGAGTACGAAAAACAGCAGTAAGAGCAGCGAGAAGAAGGCTACGAGGGGTCCGAAAACGTGGTAGAACAGGAGGAGAAGAAGGAGGACGAAACCTGCGAGGATGGAAGCTCCCAGCGCCGCGATCTGCTCGGGAGACGCGTCGTGCGGCACCTGCCGAAGCACCAGGTTGGTCAGCGTCATGACGTGTAAAATGGGTTATACTGGGAATACCGAAGAATGAGGGATGGACAGCCCCACACGGATTAATTCCACGGTGCTGCGTAAGCGTAACCTGGGAAAACATTCGTACAACGTTTAGAAATGTTGCATGAAAGAGAATGCTTGTGGACCACACTTTTGTTAGATTTAGAAGATTCCGGAAAGTCAATTTTTAGTGAAAAACAAAAATTCTTGTAGCGGAAAGTAGCTCGGCGGATGCGGCAGACAGAGGTGCTGCAGCAGCAGAGGAAGGAGCACAGTCGGCAGCAGCGGTGTGCTCTACGGGTAGGCTGCGGCGCAGCTGAAAGTCGAGAGCGAGTGCGAGTGCGCGGCGGCAGCGTTGAAAGACGTAAAAACGATTGCTTGTGGGATTCGTAGGTTTCTCGTGAAGATAAGTACCGTGAGATCAACAAGATCATGAGTCTCAAGGGCACGTCATCAGTCTAGAAGCAAGAAGACGGACAAGAAGACGAAGGCGATGCCAGCCACGCTGGAAGCAAGGCCAAGGTGTACGGCAACATCAACGACGCGTCATGCACGGTCGTGGTGTTGTTCACGCATACGTGAACAACGGCGAGAACAAGCTGTACGGCGAGTTCCTGCTGAACGCGCAGGGCGAGGACGTGGTGGCAGGCATCCGCACGCCGCAGCCCATTTCGGAGCTGGCGCACGAGATGCCGAGCGTGTACAAGCAGGTGGACAACACCGTGCACACGCTGGAGACGCACTTCAAGGACGTGCAGGACACGGAGATCACGGTGAGGACGGCGTGCTGTTCATGCTGCAGACGCGTAACGGCAAGCGCACGGGCCCGGCGGGGCTGAGGATCGCCGTGGACATGTGGCGCGAGATCACGAAGGAGGAGGCGTGATGCTGGTGGAGCCGCGGCACTTGGACCAGCTGCTGCACGCGAGCTTAAGGGGTACCAGAAGGGAGTCGTTAATCCCACCGCGATTTCCGTAAAGCCACCATTTTGTACCATATCATTGGTACACTATTTCTAAAGGTGCTTCGGTTTCTATACCGACACGACAGTTCACGAAACACTTCGCAAAGGGCAGCGGCGGCCAGGAGGATCAGCAGGTCGGCGTTCCGCGCCGCAGCCACCAGAACGCAGAGCAGTGGCAGCCACTCAAGGACGGAGAGTGCAAATGAATGGGATGTATTAATGTAGTGTAGTGTTTGTTGTCTCCCTAACGGTTCCGAGTAAATGGAGCGAGGCGGTAGGGTGGATCTTGCGATCGTGCCAAGGCACCAGTCAATGATGGCATTTGTGGTTGTATTTCGAACCCAGATGGGTCTCTCCGCGTACCAGTTACACCGGAACCTCTCGTATGCTTGCGCTTCTTAGCCGCTTTCTCGGTGGCTCGAGCGGATCGACGGTCGTGAATTCGTAGAGGGGCAGTGGTGACAGGAGGTCGAGCTGGTTGAGCATTATCGCGCTCGATCCACCAGTGCGCGTGGAAATCTGAAGGTTTCAATACCTCATTCCTCGTTTTAATCTCTCTTATTTTGTGGATACACGGAATGCCCATGGTGCGTATGAACTCACCAGTACAGTTGCCTTCGCAAATTCTTCCAGTTTGATCCAAACACAAACGTAATGCGTAAGCGTGTATCACGCCATTAACATCTCGGAACAGATTGCTTTCTAAGACTCGAATGCTCCTGATAGTAGAATCCGATATCGCTTGTTCATGTTTCCGAATCGATAGCTGCCACCAAGTTTTCATGCGATGGTAAATGGTGAACAGATCGCCCACCGAGCTGACTAGCCACTTTTTCAGAGCAGAGTGATATCCTTCAACTCTTGATGTCGCTTGGAGCCCAAAATGAATTGCCTTGTTAGTCCAGCATCGAACAACGTTGTATTTCCAAATGCTCAGCCAAGTGGCGTCCACATATTCAGCTTCTGACCTGCTCATTGTGTACAGCAATTGGCGGCGACGGTCATATTCGTCCTCTGTTTTTGCGTTTACGAGATCACGTACAGCATCACAAAATGCATAGTGCTCAACGGGATCTTTTCTGATTTCCCTTTGAGACGTCGAAGCTTCGTTGTCTCTCACTTGAGGAAAGGCACCTCGACGAGCGTGCTTTTGTATGTTTTTCTCCACATGCCAAATACAAAGCAACACAGGGACGCTTGGGAAAACAATTTCCAACACGTTTAACAGAGCTACTTCGCAATCGACCAGTATCAGCTGAGGAAGAGGGATGTCAAACTGGGTCATCATCAGCTTGAGTTGGTTTAGTGCAAATCGATAACCAGGTTGTTTTTCTGCGCGCAATAATCCTTGGGCAACATGGATCGTTGTGTTCATGCCTGTGACTCCAACGATGTTCAATAGGGGCATTTTGAAGTAGCAGAAGATTCCATTCTTCAAGGAAAGTCAAGAATGGAGTTTGTGTTGGATGAATTGGACACCGACGATTTTTTTTCGGCCAGCCAAGTGGATTCTTTGAATCGCCTGACGCATCTCTTTCTTGCCTACAAGTCTGTGATTGATATTTACAAAGTGAACCCGGACGTGCTGCTAATGGATTGCACATATAAGACCAACTACGTTCCTGCTAACGGCTCGCCACCGCTTGATGCAGCCTCCAACTCCAACAACGACAAAGTAAACTAACCGGACCAAAGTAGCTTATACAACTGCATACCTATTATTAGTGAGCGTCATGAACCTTTCTCTACGTTGTAATGGTGGCTGCGGCGCGGAACGCCGACCTGCTGATCCTCCTGGCAGCGTTGGCCTTTGCGAAGTGAACTGTCGTGTCGGTATAGAAACCGAAGCACCTTTAGAAATAGTGTACCAATGGTATGGTACAAAATGGTGGCTTTACGGAAATCGCGGTGGGAATAACGACTCCCTACCAGAAGGACGTCCTGTGCAGTCCCAGTACCATATTGGTATTCCCAGTCCAATTCGCAGACGACCTAGTGCAGTGTGACCCACGCCAATACTATGAACTTAAGAAATGGCTACACTTGCAGACGTTGAAGTTGTCTTCAGAAATACCCGGGCGAGAAACGACGTCAGTTTTACAGCACATTGAAGCACGTTGCTGGCTCCTTGTAGCAGCTATTGCAATGGAGTCGGGGCGTGCGAGCTCGTCCAGCTCGGCGTCGGCCGCCGACTCGAGCTCGCTGCCTCCTATCGGCGCTGCATCGGCCAAGACGCACCGGCCTCCAAGTAAGCAGTTCCAACGCAGTGCGGGTGTTAATGCTCCCACTTCAGGCAGTCCATCAACTTCTTCATCTGCGAATTTTGAGGACGAGCAGCTGCCTGAAAGCGACGGGATGCAGGCCGGAGCATTGACGGAAGTTGCCGCCAGTGGCGACAACATCCCGTCGACGACGCAGCAGCAGGAGAAGATACAGCTTTTCGAGGCGTCTCCGGACCTTGAACTATTGTGCAGGGAGAACGGACTCTCTGCTGCGCAATTCGCGCGCCACAGCGACTCCGTGACGTCGCTGGACTTGTTCCTGGGCTTCTGGGCGTCCATGCGCAGCGTCATGTACTTCCCGGCCTTGAAAGAGCTCTCAATCATCAACCAGCCGACGATCTGCGAGCTTGAAGGCGTCAACAACTGCTCCAACTTGGAGAAGCTGTGCGTGACAGAGTGTGGACTGACAAAGATCGCAAACTTGGCGAGCTGCACGAAGCTGAAGCAGCTGAACCTGAGCTCCAACAAGATCCGGCGGCTTGAAAACCTCGATACGCTAGCGAATTTGGAGAAATTGTGGGTGAACCAGAACCAACTCGAGAGACTGGATGGACTGTGGAGACTTACCAAGTTGACGCAGCTTTGGGCCTGCAGAAACCGGATCGACCGCATCGACACGGCACTCAATGGCTGCGTGAACCTGACGGAGCTAAACCTTGCAGACAACAGGTTGTCCAGCTTCAAGGGACTGCTTTCGCTCATGAACTTGGATCAACTCACGGTACTCATACTGAGCGATCCGCACTTTGGCGACAACCCAGTGTGTCGATTGTGCAATTACCAGACGTATTTAATGTGTCAACTGCCTCGCTTGAGTTTCCTGGATACGGTGGAACTGTCTGCGCGCAACAAGCAGATTGCGGAAGCTACGATGATCAAAAAGAAAATGTACTATAACATGCGAATCAAGGCCATCAAGCGCGATGTTCACGGCCGGATTCGACACGCTGAGACTATTCGAAACCAGGCAGAACATCACATGGAAATGAATGTTTCGGCTCTGGTGAGGCTCAAGAAGGAACTCGAGCGCTTTTTGTTCGGATGCAGCTCTGCGGAGAGTGAGGAAAGCGAATCAAAGGCATCTCGTGAGCTTCTGGAGCAGCTACAGAAGAAGCTGGAGTGTGTAAATACGTGTCTGCGAGATCGCTACTGTGCGGTGTATCGAATGAACCAGGATTTCGACCGTCTAAGAACAAGTTTGAGGTGTACCTCCGAGATGAATATCGCGCGTTTGATGCTGGAATTGGAGACTGGCGGCAACATTCGACTGGAAGATGGGAAGCCCTCGGATGCATGGTTCGGATCTTGTGTGGAGCTCGTGCGTTCGCGCTTGTTCTTACCGGAATTGCAGAAGCTTGGGATAAACGACATCCGAATAAATCGCGTGACGAGAATCAACAACAGATTCTTACGAAATCGTTTCCAGGCTCGAATGGAAGACGTTCTCGTAGCCCCCGACAAAAAGGTGAAAGACAACGTCTCGAAGAGAGGTGTGACTGTCCCAAACGACGATACCGATGGAGATCGAAGCGGTGAACTGTCAAACGAAGGATGTGGTATTCAAGACGATCAAGGCAATCAGCCTCAGAATCCTTCTCCAGGATCGACACTGGAGACCTCAATGGAGTATCTGTTCTACACTCAGTCCACGCTTCTCGAGAACCAGCAATCTCGGAGTCCTGCAGAGACTGAGCAGTTGTTTATCGCAGAGAATGGCTTTCGTGGATACTCGGGTCTTGGAACGACCGACTTCGGCGCTGCGATCAGGCTTTCCAATTCAATCGCGATGCTGGATGCCCCACGAGTTACCGCGACGCTTGCTGCCAAAGGGCAGCAAGCTCAAGACAACGCTCAAGCTCTGTCTTCTCTGAAGCAATCGACACAACAAGGGATAACTCAAGACATGAAGAGAGCGTTGGCGCTTGCCGCCTCGGGTGACTGGGAATTGCCGTGTGGAGTGTTACTCGTGGCGAAGGTTTTTCCAGGATACACGAAATGTATAAGCAATGCAGACGTTGCTCTCGCCAAGGCAAGATCTGCCTCCGTTCTTGGGAAAGCTCAGGACTTCACTGGCGTTCAAAGTTTACAAGTGATGTACGGAGGTGCTGCGGCTTCGACTGTGGGTGGGGAACCGACTGCAAACAAACAGAAGCTGTACTATGTGTTTGATAGTGCTTTGGTCCTTCCGGAATATTTTGTGGAGTATCAGTATACGCTGGATAGTGACGTCTTTGGCTCCTCGCGTGGAAGCTGCGCTTCACCAGACTCCCTCAGGTCAGCAAAATCACCTCGCGCTATGCATTACAATGACGAAGACGCCGTCAATCTTGGTGTCGCGGCTAAGCTAGTGGATGACTTCGAGCGCAAGTATCGCATTCGACGTTCTCAAAGCCCACAACCGCCGGAAAACAATGTGTATTCGAGCACAGATGAGGGAGTCGTGCGTTTGCTTCAAATGGAGCCACTACTGCCTTGTTCTCCAACCATAAATGAGGCTAGTACGGTGCCAGTTGTTCCTGCGCGGTTGCATATGGCTGCTGCGAGTCGCATTAAATACCTAAGTTTGCTCGGGTGTGATCTTGAAGTGATTCCAGACCTTTCGCCCTTAAAAGATCATCTTGAAGTCCTCGTGCTGAGTTACAACAAGATCCAAGGAATTTGCGGTCACCTGGAGTTCCTGTCAAATTTGAAATCACTGGACTTGTCCTACAACCAAATAACTCGAATTGGAGATCTCGAAAGGCTCCACTGCCTTGAAACGCTTGAAGTGACTCACAATTTGATTCGGTCTTTTGATGATGTGGAGTGCATTGGCCAAGCACTGGGGAACCGGGCCCTGAAGCAGCTAGATCTTCGAAAGAACGGCATCTGTGAGTCCAAGCGCTATCGGTTCCACGTGCTGCAGCATTTGCCTAAACTCGCTCAACTGGACCAGCAAACAGTCTTGCAAGAGGAGACCATCACTGCGCAGCGGCTGATTACTCAGCTATCACCATCGAAAGTGTGGGCTCTCCACTGTCAAAAGACCCGCTGTACTGTTCCAAAGTCGACTAGTGAGGAAAAGGAGTCGTCGGATCACCCGGAGTCCGATGACGAGGCAGCATTCAATTCACTATCGTCCAACGCAGAATGGAGCTCGGTCGAAGAACTCATCGTGAATCACGAATTACTTGGGGCGATTGAAGGCCTTGAGAAGGCTGTGAATTTGCGGATAGCATCCTTCTCAGACAATGCAATCAAGATGATCGATGGGCTGCGCGCGTGTACAAGGCTTGAAGAGCTGTCTTTGGACGATAATCAAATCACACAGATCGAACATTTGGACCAGCTCTCGTTCTTAAAGAAGCTTCATCTTGGTCGCAATCGGCTTACGGTTATCCAAAATTTGGACTCGCTGGAGAATCTAATTCAGCTTTCGCTGGAAGAGAACCAAATCTCGAGCCTGAAAGGTCTTGGATCGGCGCTAAAGTTGATGGAGCTCTACTTGGGCAACAACCAACTCGAAAATCTCAAGGAAATCCAACACTTGAAGTCACTACCGAAGCTTACGATTCTCGATTTGTCGGGCAACGCGATCACGCGGCTACCCGATTATCGACTCTATAGCGTGTACTACCTGAGACGTGTCAAGGTGTTGGATGGTGTAAGCGTTTCCACCCAGGATCAGAGCAATGCCAAGCAAAAGTACAGCGGAAAGCTGACTTTCGAGTTCATTCTGGATAAGTGCATCGGTGGCGGCAGCGTCACACCCAGTGGCTCAGGAGGAGAAAATCAGTTCGGGCGCATCGCTGACATGGATATATCTTCTTGCCGGATTCGCGAGATCGGACGCATCCCGGGGGATGTTTTCTCAAATGTTCAGGAGATCAACCTTGAGAACAACCAAATCAGCGATATCTCGGGTCTCGAGGCACTTCCAAGACTGCGGGTTTTAAATCTCAATCGCAATCGGATTGAGAGGCTCATGCCGTCCAATCTGTCGTCGGACTACACGATGCCGGATACTTGCGATGGCGCAGGGAAGGGAATCCTGGCCTGCCTACACCTCGAGCAATTGCACTTGGCCTACAACCAAATCACGGACATGACGACGCTGGGTCTTCAATTTCTGGATTCCTTGAAGGTACGTCCAAATTTCGTGCATAGATTGAGTAGTAGAAGTACTTACAATTCTCGTGCCTTTCTGCAGGTTCTTCATCTTCAAGGCAATGCAATTGTTTATCTCGCTGGCTTGGAATGCAACACTGAACTTGTTGACATCCGGCTGGACAAGAATCGGATCCGGCAGCTTGACCAGCATTCGACTCTCGCGCTGCGGCAGCTAAAATTCCTCAATCTTGAGGACAATGGGCTGAAGTCCCTGTCGAACTTCAACAACATGCTCAGTCTTGAGGTTGGTGATCCATGATACTTTGTGTAAAATCGTTATGTGCAACTAATTGGGAATGACTATGCGGCTTCCAGACTCTCGAGCTCTCGAATAACCGACTTACCGACTTGGAGGAGGTGGAGAAGCTAGCAGCGCTGCCTTCGATGATTAACTTGCGGCTGATCAACAACCCTCTGACGAAGAAGCACCTTTATCGGCAGCATGTGCTGTATAAACTCAACTCGTTGAAGGTGCTGGACGGCAAAGATGTTTACAGCGACGAAAAGGAGCGCATCGACATCTTGTTCCTTCACGAACGCGCTGCTGCTGCCGCGTCTGGGATGACCGCAGCGGCACCTGAAAGGATAGCGGAAAGTCGCACTGTGTACCAGACCCAGCTTGTCTTAACCCCTTCGAGTATTCCGACGAAAGGTTCGGCATCGACTGGGATCTCTCAAGCGGTAGGAATCCCACACAACGAAGTGTTGACAGGCTCACTACTGCGGAAGACTCCCAGTGCCCCGCTATCTCAAGGGCAAGTGCCAGCACCACCACAAATTGTGTCTACACCCACCTTTCCACTGCCAGAACACGAAGTAGATCTCTCGATTGCAATCGCCCCATCCAACACGACCACTCGCTCCCTGCTTGGGCCTTCACACAACTCGTACCGTAGCCTTACGTCGAGCTGGCAAGTCGGCACCTCCAGTCCAAGCGCAGGCTCCTCCGGTTTGCCATCGTCGTCAACTGCTACCGTCTCATCGGCTTTTAATGCAAACCTCGCGAAAAGTGTCGGCGCAGCTGGGGTGGAGCAGCTATACGTTGGCAGCAGTTTGAGACGACGACTATCAAGCGTGCACTACGACCAGCAGCAAAATGGTGAGTCCTGGCGTCTTCGTTACTTGTATGTGTAAGCGTTCGGCTATCACTGACCAAACTCGCAGTATCTCCTTCACTCCAGGTGAGTGGCAAATTCGGGGGAGGTGCCGACACGAAACTTCCAGTCGGCATTGTGTCATCCCAAGCAGTCGTTCGTGGACCGGCAGCAACGATAAGAAGAGGTAGCGGAGTCTTGTTTTCTTCAACTTGCCCCATTGATCGAATGTTGACGAGTTTATTTTTTTAGCAGGCCTCAACATGCAGCCTTCATCCACTGACTCACAGCCCAATACTGCAATGCAAGCTTCATCCAACCACTTACTTCCAGCTAGCTCGATCCCCACAAGCGACGCAGGCAGAAACTTTTCCGGCTACGTCGGGACATTCGGTAATCAGAAGCGGTATGCGAGCTACCCAGGCTCACAGCAAGAAACCAACATCCCATACCTGTCCACCAAACTACAGCAGCAAGCCAGAAGAACCGAGAGGCAGCGATGACAAGGAGCAAGAACACAATGAGAATGTAAAACTAAAAAGGTGAAATGTTTGACTAAAATTGAATACTTTATTGATGGGGAGCTGGCTACCAGATATACGCGTGTTTGTTTTGCCTCAGTAGGATCAATTGGAATTATAAAATGTTTTCATCAACTTTGATCAGGGAGAACATATCATCATCGGCAAACAAACACACAAAATATACAAAACATGAAACATACAAAGGGCCCGTGCGAAACTCACCGAAGACGCTTGGGACTGGTGGCTTCCGGGTGCTTGAAGCTTGGACGGAGTGCCTCAGACTGACGTGCAAATTATCAGAAAGAAAATTGTCCACCATCGAATCGTTGGTTCTTGCGAGTTTGCTTCATCGGCCTCCGTCTCTTGAAATGCCACCCGGTTGTCCTCCTCCAGTCCCGCTTCCACCTACAGCGACACAGACAAGAGAAACACACACACCCTGCTTGATTCTTCCGGGAGGCTGTCCCAAGCTTGAAGAGTGTATTACAATGGCTCAACCCCATAAGGGGAGCGACACCCAGTCAGACAACCATGGCAAGCACAGCGTCCGTCTGCATGCAGCGAGTGCTCCTTGCATCAATCCCTCTACTTGAGCGGGATGAAGCGCGACGAGTTCGTGGCGCCGATACCGGGGCGGCCGTGGGTCACCGGCTTGTAAGAGATGGCGAACTCACCAAGGTAGTGGCCAATCATCTCGGGCTGGTCATAACGAAGCACACAAAACCGTCAGTTGTCACACCTCACCGGCCTCTACGAGGCTCAATACGACAAAAATATGTACTAGCTCCCTGGGTCGCCCCATACACAGAACGTCGATCGAGGGGATGGTAGCCGGGTGCATTCTGGTAAAGATACCAATATGCACCACTCTTCGGGTTGTAAGCCGCCATCCCCCGAGAGCTAAACGAGCGGTTCTGGAGACATACCTTGATTTCAATGCCGTTGAACTCCTTGCCGTTGTACACGCCGACCACCGAGCCGATCATCTCGGGCACGATAATCATGTTACGCAGGTGGGTCTTGATTCCCTCCGGGCGCTCCATGGGCTTGGCGGCGGCCTTGGCCTTGCGCAGACGCTTGATCAGAGCCATCGGCTTGCGCTTGAGGCCGCGCGAGAAGCGACGACGGGCGCGGGCGTTCACCAGGTCCATGAGCTCCTCATGGTTCAGGTCCAGGAGCTTGTCCAGGTCCACGCCGCGGTAGCTGAACTTGCGGAACGTGCGCTTCTTGCGCAGGGCAGCGAGCTCCAGGTTCTTCTCCTCAACAGATTGGTCAGCCATTGTTTCCAGTAATACCAGTCTCCAGAATGGCCCGCTCGGTCAAAGCAAGCTCCAAGCCACTCGAGCCATCGACTGGCGCTCGCGGGCTGCGGGTTTTTAGCCAACAGGAGGTCGTTTGAAGATTGTATTTTGACCAGTCATGTGGTTTTACGGATATGCGTAATTACGAAATTGAGGCAAGTACTGAATTTGTTAAATCTGGGATTGTACCCGCTTTTGGCGGTCAGTAATTGCAATGACATTGTATTGCAACTTATTGGACTCGGGAGGTGATGGTATACGCGGACCTGAATGTGCGCGCGACGGCGCGTGTGTCGTGCGTCGAGCTGCAGCGATGTAAGGCCTTCTTTCTAGGGTCCTTGGTAGGAACGAAATGCAGTGGAATTGGTGCAATTATGACCGTGACTCGTCTTGACCAGTGGGCTACGCGAGCGTGTGCATCAATGTGGACTGCGAGAGCGGCGAGAAGCCCAAGCCGGTGACGGCGCTGCCGGATCTGCCGCAATCTGCGCAAAAGGACCGTGGCGGCAGATCCTCCAAGAAAGCCAAGCTGTACACAGCAGTCGGCAGTGGGCTGCAGCTGAAGCAGGACAGCAAGCAGGAGCTGCCGCGGCAGCGCAAGCGCATCACGCTCAAGCTGGAGGAGGTGGCGGACGTACAAAAGCTGGTGGGTTCGCTGTGGCGATGTGATGAGCGGCCAGTTATTGCAAGTGTTGTAGCGCTGCAACTCATCGCTGTGTGTTGCTGGTATTGCAATTTCAACAGACAGAGTCCAACGTCGTGAAGGGATATGATGTCGTGGCCGCCGAGGCGGCGACGCCCAAGGTGTTCCAGTTCCTGTGCGAGCAGGCCGACATCGACCTGATCACGTTCGACGTGACCAACCGGCTGCCGTTCCAGATCAAGCGGCCGTGGGTGCGTCTTGCTGATAGCCTTTTGGCTAGCTGTTGTGCAGTGCTGACATTGTTCTCCGCTTTGCAGATTGCTGCGGCTATCAAGCGCGATATCTTCTTCGAGATCACGTACACGCCATGCCTGGGTGACACTGCCGGACGGCGGTACTTCTTCTCCAACGCGAGCAACCTGGTCCGCCTCACGGGCGGAAAGAACCTCGTGTTCTCCAGCGGCGCCACGCGCGACATCTTGCTGCGCTCACCCTACGACGTCGTCAACATCGGGCTCCTGTCCGGACTGAAGTATGGCCAAGCGCTCGACGCCATCTCCACCTCGTGCCTGGCCGTGCTGGAGCGTGCAGACAAGCGCAGAGGAATCATCGGAGGCGTGCAGGTGGAAGCCACCGAGGACGTAGCCATGGAATAGACTTATCTTGTTTGGCTCTTCGTGTACAACAGCGTCGTGGGACTGGGTTCTATGCTCTATGACTGCTCCATCGCCTCAGCGGAGTCCTCTTCATCCTCCGTTTTTCTTTCCTGACTATCGGGTTCCTGTTCTGTCTTCGCTTCGTCTTGCATCGCGTTGTCGGCAATTCCCTTCTCCTCAGTGTCCTCTTCTGCATCGTTTTCATTCTCCTCCGCCTCCGACGGCTCATCCACCGACATCATGCCTTCGTCTGCGTCCTCCTCGATTGCCACCTCATCCAGCTGCTCGGTCACTTCGTTGGTCGTCTCCTCCCCCTCTTCTTCCTCCGCCGCTTCCTTGTGATTCTTCTTGCGAGCAGCCGCAGCCTTCGCCTCTGTAGCAGCAACAAAATACTTGATTCAGCGTCGCCATCCAGCAGCCCAGAGCTCATAGCCCGTCGCACCTTGCAGACACGCCTCGATCGGCTCGATAAAGTGCTCAAAGTCAGTATCCCGCAGCGTCTGCAGCACGTCCTTGAGCGTGATGGTGCTGCGCTTGTTGGCCACCGACGTCTCGTGCGCTCTACAAACCAGTCCGTCAGTCCTGTTCCACCTTGCTTTAGTTCAATTAAACCACGCACAGCGAGGCCAGATACAGCGTGAACACGCTGGCCGCCGAGTTAAGTGTCTGACGTGCGTCCTTGGTCAGAATCGCGCGCTCGGGCAGCGCCTTCTTCACGGCGCGCGCCGTCAGGCTCGCCGCGTGCTCGTGCTCCATCTTCGACTTGGGACGGGAAGCAAAACGCGGACCAATTCACAAATTTGGTGTGATAAATCACAAATTCGGGAACAATTCCACCTGAACTGCTGGCGGCGAGATGACCGATGCTGGCGGTGATGCCACGGGCGTGACGGACGCCGAGCTGGCAGCCTGCGTCGCCACGCTGCAGAAGCTGCATGGAGATCAGGCCCACGAGTTGTTCCAGAGTTCGCCGCGCTTCAAGCCGCTGCGCACGGCGCTCGTGCCGTTCCACGCCGAACTTCGTGCCAAGTTCTTCCACGGCAACTCGGCGGCCAGCGACAGTTCGAGACAGGAGCGCAAGCGCGCCAAGAAGGTAGAGCGAGCGAGGCAGAAGGCGCTGGACCAGCAGTTCGTCAACAACACTAAGCTGCGCGCCGAGCGGTTGGCGCGGTTGGAAGCGCTGAAGACGCAGAACCCGCTGCTGGCTAATGTGCCGGACGGCGTGGCGGTGGACGAGCCGATGCTGCTTAAGGAGAACGGAGAACAGGAGAAGAAGGAGGAGAAGGAGGCCGACCACTTGCACTACCACCGCGCGTGCTACGCGTGCAAGGTCAAGTTCCGCAAGCTGCACCACTTCTACGACCGTCTGTGTCCGTCCTGCGCCGAGCTCAACTACAAGAAGCGGCTGCAGAATGCTGATCTGCGTGGCCACATTGCAGTTGTCACGGGTGCCAGGGTGAAGATCGGCTACGAGATCACGCTCAAACTGCTGCGCAGTGGAGCCATGGTGGTGGCCACAACGCGGTTCCCCAAGGACGCGGCGTTCCGGTACGCCAAGGAGAAGGACTTTGAGCTCTGGAAAGACCGACTACAGATCTACGGCATGGACTTCCGCGACCTCGGCGTGATCGACAAGTTCATGGATCATATTGAGGAGACCGTGGGCAGCCTGGACATCCTGGTCAACAACGCGACCCAAACGATTCGCCGGCCTGTCCACTACTACAAGCATCTGATTGAGTGCGAGGTGGCGCCCGTCCCGGAAGACATGGCCAAGGTAAATCAGATCCTACGGGGCCACGCAAACCTTCTCGGAAGCGCTACTGCGGCTGCGAACGTCGAGAGCGACAACGTGTCTGTCAACGGAGCTGCCATTGTCAGCACCAACGCGGGTTCGTCGACGGCGATCTCCGCAGCTACAACATCTACGCCGTCGTCCGTGCTCCTTTCGCAGATGCCCCTCGTTTCCGAGGACCAGCACTCCGATGAGACGCAGAAGCTGTTCCCCCAGGGCCAAGTCGACAACAACCAGCAGCAGGTGGACCTGCGCACTTCGAACTCGTGGGTCCAGAAAATCAACCAGATCGAGACCATGGGTTCGTGTGTCCATGTAGCACCTTGTCCTAGCGTTTGGGTTTGCTAATTAGTGCTGTGCTGTTACAGAGTTGGTGGAAGTGTTCGCGATCAATACGATGGCGCCGTTCATCCTCAACAAGCGCGCGATCCCTCTCCTTGAGAAGGTAAGGCGCGACTCGAAGGTGCGATCTCGGTATTGGTTCTAACTGTTTATCGTATGCACTCAGAGCTCGAACGCACGCCGCTTTATCATCAACGTCAGCGCCATGGAGGGGAAGTTCTACCGTAGCAAGACGCCAAACCACCCGCACACGAACATGGCCAAGGCAGCGGCGAACATGATGACCCGAACGTGCGCCGAGGACCTCGCGCGCAAGGGCATCTACATGAACTCTGTCGACACGGTAAGCAACGCCTCCTGTGATGGTGTCTCGGTGTCTGTAGTGTGCTCCAAGGCTCATTTTGGTGCCCTCTTGCTTTGGTCAGGGCTGGATCAATGACGAGAACCCGCGCGATGTGGCCGTTCGCATTGCCGACAGCCACAACTTCCAGACGCCGCTGGACGAGATCGATGCCGCCGCGCGTGTGCTCGACCCGATTTTCGCACTGTACCAAGAGGGAAGCACCGACGAGCCTCACTTCGGCCAGTTCCTGAAAGACTACATGGTGTCGGAGTGGTGATCGGCCTGCAATCCTCGCAAGGGCGGCTTCCCAGAGGAATAGATTGCTTGAATCCTTCAGGTGGCTACACCGTTCACCCCAATTAGTCGTGTGACCTAAATAGTCGTGCACCTTTGATAACCATCCCACGGGTTTTGAAAAAGATTATCAATCCTACCTGGAATCCAACAAAAAAAAAACCGGCTTTGTGCAAATGTCGGCGAGCAGATTTGCGTGGTGTGTTTGCTTTGAGAATCCGCACAATGGTTTTAGAGTAATATGGATTTCAAAACAAGGTAGACTGAGCTTCGAGCCATACACGGTAAATAGTCATGGCACGACTAATTAGGGTGAACGGTGTAGTATAGTAGTGTATTCATTCCCGTGATCGCTCGTAGGAGACGTGCGTTTCAACACTCGACTTCGTTGCATACATATTCAAAGGATGGACGTTGTCCAGGGCAAGACCGAAGAAGAAAGGCAATACATGTACTATGTATATTCCTATCACATCATAACGGAAATGCTGACAGTCAATCAATCCATGCCACTGCAAGTGTCCTGGAGGTCCACATTCTGGCGGATGAGGTCGGTAACAGCAATGTAATAGACGTCATCTGCAGCGAGCCCGCACCTGTGTCCACGCCTCCTGGCCGGCTGCTCGAGCCTGTGAAGGTGAGCAAAGTTTGTTTTTCCTTCATTTTTTCGTGGTCACCTGAATGGACTATTGTATGACCGTACAGACGACTGCTGGTGTATCGCGAGTGCGAGTGCGTTTCGACGAGGTTCGTGTTGGTGGGTGGAATCTTGTAAGTAGCCACCACCTCACTCTTGATGCTGTGCACTTACTTACTTGCGATATATCACGATCGGCATTTAATTCTTTTGCAATTGATGGGCAGGATTCGAATGAGCTGTGGCTTAGTTGATAGAGGTGTGCTGGCGTCATGCTTCCTCGGCTTTTGCAGCTTTGCGTCTGGAAGAGTGTGGAAATCCTCTGGCATTTGGCAACTGAAATCCGTTCGCCCCTCGCG
Source organism: Phytophthora chlamydospora (assembly GCA_012295415.1). Taxonomy (NCBI): domain Eukaryota; phylum Oomycota; class Peronosporomycetes; order Peronosporales; family Peronosporaceae; genus Phytophthora; species Phytophthora chlamydospora. Next base: position 2,829 of record JAABLK010000633.1, on the reverse strand, counting down.
TGGCGCGAGAAGTTTGTGTGGTCCCCCAAGTGGGGCAAGCTGTACGATGTGCCTGGTTCTGCTGGTTTCGTGAACTCAACCAGGGGCAGGAAAAGTTGCCGTTTTATTCTCTCACTTGCTCCATGGGGCTTAAGCGCAAGAAGAGCATCTACACTGACGATTGGGAGGTCGTCGACGAAACCGAGGACTTCGACGCCACCTCTCTGACCTCCAACACGGAGACGCTGGACCCCGACGCCACACCACCTGTGAGCAACCGGATAAAACTCAACGTGGACAAGCACGCAAGCAGACAACTGCTTGAAGACTCCATGAAGACAAGTACGCAAGCAGACAACTGCTTGAAGATCCATCTACGTGTATACACCAGAAAGATAGACCATCGAGGCAGAGGAACTTCGGTAGGATAGCGTTCAGCTAGACATCTATCTCAACAATCTCATCAGTTCCAAATTCACCAGTAAGGACTCGTGACACCACCGACCTTCGACTCAGTGGCGACTCCAGTCAAGGCCGAAGCGGTCCCCCACGATGATGTCTTACCATGTCTGGTAGCCGGCGTTTTAGGTCAATCCTAACCGTTGGTCACATGTCAAATCCTTCCTTAGGTCACGTGATCTAAAGAAAGCTAGTCACGTACAAAATCATTCGAGGTGCAGGAAAGACAAATTAATGTATTTTTGCAGTCCTATGTAAGGTTCTTCCCGCTAGAAGCGCGTAAGTGGTCATCACGAACCTACCACGTCGTCACCGTCGAAGTCGAATGAGTTGTCAGGTTCACTTCCCTCTCTATCCTCCTCAATTTCGTCAGTGTCATCACCCTCCGAGCTTACATCACTGCTATCCGATGCTGTTTGTTCAGCTCCGGCCGTACTTGCTCTTCTTTGTCGCCACTGGTATCCGATTCCACGACGTCGGCTTCATTTGGTAGTGCTGGTGCTCGCTGGAGTTGGAACCGGGCTCGTTGAGGTGGTTGCGCAAGTCCTGAAAGTACGTTGGTTTGTGTACTCGCGGGACAGTGACTCAAACACGGTGACCAAACGATTCAGCGAAGGATGAGGAGCTTGAATTTTCGAGTTGAGGTGACGATGGAAACGCTCAAGAGGATTATTAGTCCTGCTTTCAACCTCCCGTTCCAGAACGTGGGTGGAAACGATACGTGCCAGTTGCTACGAAAGTAGTTCCAAAAACGAGACGCCACTTGTTGCGTGAATATAAATTCGTTTAGCTTTACATGATCTTTTGATCTTGGCTTTGACCCAGGCGAGCTGTTGATACTACGAGCAGCTGGTTCTGTCATGTCCGACACTGCTGCAAGCTCAGCTACGGAGCCCCTTCAACAGGAGTTGATGCTGATGCTGGTATCGCTGCCACTGTACTTGCCTCTGACGTCACCAATACATCTAGGTGTGGCGACGTAGCCACTCATGGTAGCGCATGAGACGTATCATCGCCTCCTGTCGTTCTCTGTGCTGATGGTTCTAGTGACCCATCGTCTGAGTCGTCAAACATTGCGTGGATGTCAGCTGCCTGTTCATTTCCGCTCTGAGATCGGGTCGTTTGCCGAGATATCGGCGAGAATCGAGGCCGTCCGTGACGGCTTTATGCCGTGATGTTGGTGGAGGCTTTGAGGCCTTCGCTCTACGCCGAGCCATCGCACGAGTTGAAGTCAAGCCTTGTGGGTGGTGGAGCAATAACAAGCGTTAGAAATCTCTCGTGCTCCGTCGGGGAATGTTTTTAAAGAAGATATGGCGTTGGTTTCCCGTTGGTTTCAAAACGGCTTCTCGCTCGCGCTGAATTGCTATAAATCGCGCCGGTGCTCCTAGGATTGATAGTCTGTCGTATGTCGAACTACGAGTTTGGGTTGCCCTACATCCCAGTAACTAGCGCATCTTTTTAAGGTGATCGTTGGGAAGTCATGCGCCACGCATTTGACATTGCTCGCTTTGAAACCCGGATCGACGATGAATGCCCAAAACTCGAGTTTGCGCTGTTGTCAGTGGAGGACAAGTACGAGCACGCCAGTCACCTCTTTGCGAAGCAAGTCACGACAGATGGATGCAGCGCTTCCGTTCTGCTGACTCGAGCAAAAACAGAGGAAGAGAAGGCAGACAAGAAGGAGGTGTCCGAGGCAGACGTTCCGATATAATTATTATACTGGAACTCCATTACAATATTTTGCAATAAATAACTTATTTTTCGAAAGTTGCATTTCCCTCCAGTACATTATTTCTGTCAGTCCAGCCGGTACTTTATTTTTTACAGAAAAACTTTTTACAGGTCCTCGACAGCCACCAGATACACGTAGGACCGCTTGACGCTTCTCGATGTGCGCGACATCTTCGATGCGCTCATCGAGAAGCACGACGTTGTCAAGAAGTACCTCGCTGCGGATGCCTCGATCGTTAAGGACCCCGAGTTCGAAGTAGCCTGCATTTTAGCGCTGGCGGGGAGAAGCAGCGAGCTGACGGGTGACCAGCAAATGATGCTGCAACCGTTCGAAACGACTCCGGCTCATGACTTCAACCCTCCGAGCACGAGCGACAAGCCGGCTCCCGGCTTTGCGGACCAAATCCTGGCTGCGCGGGAGAAGCAGCGCTCAGCTCGAAAGGAGTTTAGCGGGGTGCTGTACATCCCTCCAACCTCCAACACGGTTGAGAGGTTATTCAGCGTCGCGAAGCACACGCTTTCGCATCACCGGCAAAATATGCTGCCCGTGCATCTGAAGACTGTGCTGTTCCTGAAGCTGAATAGGCGTTTTTGGAGTGCTGCTACTGTCGCCAAGGTGGTTAACGAGATATGAGCCAACTCAGGTTGAAGTGCAAGGTA
>JAABLK010000632.1:0-20923 GCA_012295415.1 Phytophthora chlamydospora | reverse complement strand
GTGATGTGGCTTCCGATTTTCCAAGAAAAAGATGCTGCCCTTTTTTATAGCGAACGACGTGATTTCGAGTATTTTTCACGTGTTTATGACAACTTTACGGGGGAATTATCCTCAATGCAAGATAGGCTCAACTGGCGCTCGCGAACGAAGTCAAAGGTATGATTGGGTACCGCAAGACAATCTCAAAGACCCCCTAAGTCGAGCTAATTAATGGTAGAACTGCGCATTGGTCAGCTGTGTGTCAGTTCTCAATCTGCCAACCGTTCACTCAATTAACCGGAGTCATGCGTTCCCTGTGCTGCTTCTTACTCATGTTCGAGGTCTTCCTCCTTGTGAACTGCGAACTGCGTGCCACTCTCAAGGCAACAGAGTCAGCTACAGCTGAGAGTGTTCAACAGATACTGGAGGATGACATAACGTCAACTCGCTTCCTTTCAATCGACGAAGCTGGCAGGAGATTCCTGCGCAGCGACGGCAAGACCAAAGGAGAGGAAGAATCAGAGGAACGGGGTCTCGTACCTTCAAAAGCGAAGGCAGCTCTCCAGAAACTCAAGACGAAAGAGTCGACGGCGGCCGCGCAAAATGCCAACAAGCTTAACAAGGAGCAGATCAGCTTGATGCAGAAGGTGAAGAGATGGTTCAGGCGCATCAAGTACAACCTCAGTTCTTACTTCCGGACCGCGTTCTGGGAGTTCCGCTTCACGGTTTGGATTGTGAACAAGCGAACCCCTGCGATGATGTACGACAAGCTGGGAGTTCGCTATACGAGCGGCCCAGGCGACAAGAACTATCGCACCTACGTCAATTATCTCCGATTCTACGAGTACTTCAAGGGCCCAGCGGAGAATCCTCTCCTCAAATACGGTCCGAAAGTGGATGTCAGCAAGGTGGCAAACGGTAGAATTGATGTGGCTTCCACCTAAGCGTACGTTTAGCTGTCTGCTTTCACAGCACGTAAAATATAACGCGGCCCCACACCAATTTTGGATGGCAACTTGCCCGTTTTGGAGTAAGCAGTTGAAAAGGTGACGAGCAGATAAAGTTCGTCCGGTTGCTAAGTACAAAAGATCACGAGGACCGCTTCTTGATCTTCTGTACTTCGTAAATGCGCCAGAATTCACGGAAAAAAAAACGTCAGGCTAGCCTCAGGCGAAACGAGACAATTCCTCCAAGTCGCCCCCCACAGCCACAGAGCGAGTCGACTCGACTGCCGAGGTCAGAACGCGATGAATAAAAATTAAATATTACCAGGGCAACAAACAACCTTGAAGTACTGTATTCTCCGAAGAGCGTGCCTATCCAAAGCACGGCTTTGGCCTTGAAGTGAAATAAGTGCCGATACTGAAAAAAAGTCTTGATCTTGGGATTGGCTCGACTGGCGTTCGCGAACGAATGCAAAAGTATGATTGGGCACCACCGCACATTGACAATCTCAAAAGGATCCTGTTGAGCACGAGCTAATGACGTGAAATACATAATACCGGTATAAATCTTCTCCTCACGAGGAGCGGCGTTCAGAATCTGCGCCGCCAATTATTCGTCACGTTTGTGTCAGTTCTCAATCTACCATAAACGGCGTGTTTTTCGGTGGCGATCATGCGCTCCCTGTGCTGCTTCTTGCTCGTGCTTGGTGCCTCCCTCCTTGTGAACGGCGGTGCCGCTCTAGAAGGAACAGAGTCAGATGGAGCTGAAAGTATTCAACTGACAACGGAGGATGCCATAGCGTCAGTGCCCTTCCTTTCAACCGACGAAGCTGGCAGGAGATTCCTGCGCAGCGTCGACAAGGCCAAAGGAGAGGAAGAATTGGAGGAACGGGGTCTCGTACCTTCAAAAGCGAAGGCAGCTCTCCAGAAACTCAAGACGAAAGAGTCGACGGCGGCCGCGCAAAATGCCAACAAGCTTAACAAGGAGCAGATCAGCTTGATGCAGAAGGTGAAGAGATGGTTCAGGCGCATCAAGTACAACCTCAGTTCTTACTTCCGGACCGCGTTCTGGGAGTTCCGCTTCACGGTTTGGATTGTGAACAAGCGAACCCCTGCGATGATGTACGACAAGCTGGGAGTTCGCTATACGAGCGGCCCAGGCGACAAGAACTATCGCACCTACGTCAATTATCTCCGATTCTACGAGTACTTCAAGGGCCCAGCGGAGAATCCACTCCTCAAATACGGTCCGAAAGTGGATGTCAGCAAGGTGACGACCAGGTAGAACCGACAGCTAAGCGTACGTGTGAGTTTGGTCCTGCAAACACGCAATAAATTATTGCAAAGACTGGCAGCAGAAGCATTTGTGTGTCGGGCGCAGCTCGCTAGGCTCATTCAGCGAGGTATTTTGCTTTCAGTGAACGAATTTCCTTCCCCAACATTTCCTGTGTTGCGTAACTTAACAGAAAAAATTGTTGCAGCTCTTTGTTGTAGGTTGGCAGCGCCCAATGGGGAATCGCTGCAACCTCAAGAGCTGGCGGTCTGTCAGTGATCCTCGTTTCACAACACGCAAAATAAAGCTCGGCTGCACAACCCAGCCCCCACATTTCGATGTCAACTTGGCCCTTTGAAGAGCAACGGCCCTTTTAATTGAAGAGGAGACGAGCAATTCGCTGCAAACTGCGTGGAAATCGTTCTCCCGGTCTTTAGAAGAGCAAGCCGGTTGCACCAGAATTCGTTCACGGTGGACACGAGGGAAAGTGGGACGAAGAGACAGTCGTAAAAGCACCGGACGTCAAGGGAAACGAGACAATCCCTCCGAGGCGCCCACCACTGTCCAAAGGAAGCCACGTACCGAGTTGAGCGATGGTAACATGCCCTTTATTCTTCTGTCACCCTCTCAAAAGCTCACATTTACAAGGTTTCCATTCCTTATTTGCCATCAGATGGCAGAAGAGATTCCCAAAACCCGGGATTATGGGTAAAACCTGGGTGCCCTTCCCTTTGAAATCTAACTGCTTCGAATTTCGAGTGGCTCTCCACCAAGATCTGCGCCCAGCAATCTGAGTCAGTCGGCCATTCACCTCGACGCCCTCACGACCGCTACATGGTGGTGGACACTCGCAGCTCCAGTCCCATGACGGAGGCCGCGCTCAGTGTGTCGCTGTCGCCGCTGCTGCCCAGCTCCGTGGAGGACGAGACGCCCCCGGGAATCTCAGACCCGAACGCCAAGCGCGTGCGCTTCCAGAACTTCCAGCCCACGCACACGGTTTTCACGCCCAGACTGAGCGAGACCAGCTCACTACGGTACCGCAAGCCGGACGACCGTGTGGTGGGCAGCACAAGCTTGGCGCCGCCCAGCTCCGTGTCGTCCATAGCGCAGCCCAATTACGACGACTTCTTACGTCGTGTGAGCGTCGTACTGTACCAGCATATCCGACGCTGTGAGAAGCGGGACAGGGAGCAGCAGCAACGCAGCAATGGAGCTGGCAATATGGGGATTTCTACGGCCATTGCAGCTGCTGTATCGGCACTTACGACCACTGAAGAGACTGAATCCAGGTCCCCGTCGCCTACGGACGACACCGCCACTTTCAACGACAAGATCGCGGACGGTTCGTCCGAGGAAGACAGTGGCAAGGAGACGGCGGGGAATACGAACCCCAGTAGTATTTCGTCCCCGAGGCTTGTGGATCTACCCGTGGATAAAACTTTCAGAGAGGAATATTTTGTCACGCCGCAGTACAAGTACACGTTTGTACGGCTGCCCAGAGTCCACCCGCTGACGGTATACCGCATGGAGAAGATCACGTCGAAACGACACGTGCCCAGTGTGGACGAGATCTTCCGCTTCTGCAAGAACTTGTTCAACAAGGCTCAGCTCAGTGCAGAGTGCACGATCGTCTGTTTGATTTACATCGAGAGGCTCATGGAGCAAGCCAATGTGCCGCTGCTGGCGGCCACGTGGAGACCCATCGTCGTGTGCGGCCTGCTGCTGGCCTCCAAGGTGTGGCAGGACCTGAGCTCGTGGAACGTCGAGATCAGCAATATTTATCCGCAGTTCTCGCTGCACTCGATCAACCGCCTCGAAAGGCTCTTCCTGCACCACATTCAGTGGGATCTCTACATCTCCGCCACGGTGTACGCCAAGTACTACTTCGCGCTGCGCTCGCTGACGGAGAAGAAGGACTTCCGACGCAGGTACAACTACACCATGCGCGTGGACCCGCCCAACTCGAAGCGACTCGAGGAGCGAAGTGCAGCGGTCAAGCACGAACTGTATTCCAAGAGTCTCTGAGCGACGACAAGGTACATATAAATTGAATAACCATGGCTTTTTGCTCTATTTCTCTGCCGTGTTTTGCTCTTACTGCCAAGGCTTGATCTTGATAATTGCACAAATTCGGCTCGTGTGCTTCGTCCTGAGCTGTTGTTGCTGTTGGAGAGCTGGTTTCGTTGTCAACGGTACGAAGTCCTGATCCTCGTCGCTGTTCGCGTCTCTGTCCTTTTCACACTTGCCGCTGCTCTGTAAAGTCGACATAGTTTGATGCTGACTTCACTCGTGTGGCATCACCAACAGCAAAAGAAAATGTACTTGAAACGGGCAGGTCTTCAAATCTTAGCTCCGTCGGTCTTGCTTCGGCTTGGAACGACACATCTTTTGTTTTGGTTGTTCTTGTGAAGTAACTTTCATCACAAACTGAGCCAGAGCTGCTCGTTTTCGAGGTCGTCTGGAGCGACAGAGATCCAACCGTTGAGAACGAAAGGCAAGATATGGTGCTGGAAGAATTCGTGATCGTCGTGGTATTGATGCCAAGGCGCACACGCCTCGTATTGGTCATCCGACAGGAAAGCCTCCGCTAACTTGACGTTCCAGGTTTCAGCGTAGGTTTCGATAGCAATTTCTCGGTGCTGCAACCGCATCCAAAGCCTTTCAGCTACAACAAGTTCGCCAGCTTGGAGATGCTGTTGGAGAGCAAGCTGCTGGTGCTCCAGCGTATACTTCAAAAGTTCGCTCTTTTGCGTGCCCACATCAGCACCCAGTAAAGTTGATAGGTGCTGGAAACGTTGCACGAGTCGGCGCACGTTCTGCTGTTGACGTCTTCGTTTGTCGTAAAGCGATGTCATGTGATCCACGAGCGTATCAGTTGATAAATGACTGCGCTGGTCGTATTTTACTTCGGGTATGCCATCATCATCCGGCAGCATTGGTGTATCCTCAACAAGCTGTTGAGCACGCCAAAGGAAATGTTCGAGCACCCCCGAACATTTGGCACACGGTGTGTTCTTCTGGTTTATTATGACACTGCTGACACTTGCGGCAGGGCTAGATTCATTGTGTTGTACAGTGTCGAGTCGACGTCGATGGGGCCACGGCGAAGGCGTTCCAGCTAGCACCTTTTGGTCATGTACTTCACGGAAAATTTGGCTTGGCGAGAGCAACACATAGTCAATTGGGGTCTTCCGCTCATGTTGGACACCAGGAGACTCGTATTGTGTGCCCTGATCGATCGTAGCTCCAAGACCTGAAAGTGTTTTGTCGTGACTATCACCGGTAGATTTGCTTGCAAACCAAGGGGTGCACCTTGTAACTTCTTCGGAGGAGCTTGGCGAATTCGAACTTGACACAGCTGGCGAGGAAGTTTGTGGCATACCGTGAACCTGCGTTTTTGGATCTACCAGCGGTGGCTGGTCTGTAGCATTCGTGATGTTGAAACGAGTAGCGAACCCCTCTTCCTGACGCTGTCGACTGTTTTTGTTGATGATACCTACACGCTCGCTGGATTCTAAACAGTAGTTGGCTTCACTTGTCCTCGGTAACTCGAGGATGCTGTCAAATTCAAGCAGAGTGATTCGACGTCTCCGCCTGGTTTTGGAAGATCTAGGGGTCTTTGTCGTGGTGGAATTAATCACGGATGACTTCACTTCGTCGTTCGTGATTTCAGCACGCGTCGGATTACGGGATTCCATCGCTTTTGCCGCAGCGATGGCCTCGCTCAACTGCAATTTCAGCGCAGTGACTTGCTCTCGTAAGACATAAATTTCGCATTCACTTTCCGTACTGTGTAGCACGGATCCATCGCCGTCGACAATATCCTCAGTAATCGCCTCTTCCACATTCTTTTGAGCCTTGTTTTGAATAGTTCGTGCCCGGTTCGCGTACTGCAGGGTACACAAAGTTTCGTTTCCATTCGTGATATCGGGAGATACACAAGCGCTGTGAAAAAAATAACAACACAAACAGCTAAGAACTCGCAAGTTGTGCGGATACGGCATGAAAACAAATAGCCCCTTACATGAAAAGCGTCACCGAGTTTCCGCCAAGAGCGTCGCGCAGCAGCCGCGTAAGCTTTGATGACCGATACGGCACGTGCGCAGCGCCGAGTGGGGCGATATCGTCGCTACCGGAGATGCTGCTTCGTCGACCGCTCACGCCAGTGCTGTTTCGACGCTGTAACAATCGTTGTCTGGAGCCCAAAGCGTTGATCACGTTGCCTAGCGCTAATAAACCAACTAACCATATCAATCATTAGTTAAATTGCGTCGCCATCCAGCTCGAGGACAAGCAAAACCGTACTGTTGATATGGGAGCCCTCTTTCATGCCTTGACCTTCCATCAGCGTCTTCTTGACCCGCTCACTCCCCGCCAAATCCACAAATGTAAGTTTGGCGCGTTTGATCTCATTAGCGAAAGCCCGTGTAACCTCGAGAGTGTACACTGCATGCGATCGACTGGAATGGTCGTTGAGAGCATGAGCACCAATGGTCTGGCGTTGACGACCTGTTGTAAGGAGATCCAGCGCCTCATCGACGCCCTCGACATTCACCAGTTGCAGTCCTTCGACCCACACATCGTGATCGTCTTCATGAATGGCAAGTCGCGGACCCGAACTTTGACGAGTACTGTTTTGTGTGCTACTTCTAGCTCTCTCACCCCCGTCAACGAGCAAGTCACGGATGTCGTCGCAGTAGATCTCCAGGAACGACACTTTGGCTGTTGTTTTGACACTCTTCTCATTCCGCAGTGCTTCAAAGAGATCGCGCAGGAATCTCGGTATTAATCCATCGTCATCGTCACGCCCAGGCGCTGAAGCTGCAGCACCTCCCACCGTGTATGTCTTGCCGGAACCAGTTTGGCCGTACGCAAGCACCGTAACGTTGAAGCCGTGTAGCAATGACGCCAGAAGCGGCTGCAGAGCCCCATTGTACACATCTGCACGCACTCTCTTTAGCAAAATCTGAAGTGTAAGAGCCGTTCAAGAAGGATAGGGGCGTACCTGCTTGGGCTGCATCGCTGGAGAAAATGTGGTCGAACCGGAACGACTTTTGCATCTTTTCAAGTTGGAAATGCAGCGTGTTGTTGCTGGAATTGGCTCCGCTCTCTGGATCTGCTTGGGTGACGCACATCGGAGACGGATCCTCTCCACTGGTGCTTGGACATGCTAATGGTCGTACACGAACTGCCACCTTGACGCGAGCTACCACAGGTGGAGGCGGACGCTTGGGGCTTCTGGAAGGGCTTGCAGCACCCGAAAGTGGCTGCACCTTGAGCTCCTCCATATTGACGAGAAAGAGAGGACTAAGCTGTTGTCCAGAGGAACGGTGCCATCTATAAATTGCTGGTCGTTCCTCCTGCTTATTCCTGGCGGGCAGCGGGTCAAGTTGAAGGTGTTCTCACTTGCGCTTGCGCAGTTACACACCAAGTGATCTGTGACAGATCTAGCGAAATGCGGGTGTGCTGGAGCTGTACATGCTGAAGGCACTCACGAAGCTCAGCGCCAATGCAATGTTGCAAACGCGCACGCAGCAATGTTTGGCCAGCTCATTTCGCTGGCACTTTCACGACCGATTTTAGCGTCGCATCATCTACGTCATCCAAAACTTTCGCGCCACCCGCCAACATCTTTTCAAACGGGCCAATCAAAACCCTCCGCCGCGTCTCATTGGCCGAAAAACAAAGTTGAACCGCATCGCATCCGTTGCCCGCACTTTGCCTTTTGCTGGCGGCTGGACGACCATCACTCCTCATGCGCCGCGGCCTGAAGCCTCCGCCGCCTCCCACGGCGCCGCGCCGCTGTGACTCGGACGACGACTCACTGGACGAGCATCGGTCCGCATCTAGCGCCGACGAGATGCGCGTGCGGCCACTCGAAGCTTCACCAGAGCCCAGAAAGGACGGCAGCGTGTGTGTAGCGGTGCGGATCCGCCCCATGCTGCCTCGCGAGCTGGCGAGGAATGCTGCTGCGTGTGTGGAGAGGGCTAGAGATGCGGAGAATGCCATCCAGTTGAACGAGAGCGGCGTCGGGGAGCGGAAATTCACGCAAGTGATGAGAGTTTTTTTTATATAGTTTGTATGATCTTTTTCTAATGCTTTATGATTTTTGGATTGTTGTGTGCAGGTTTGATCACGTGTTCCCGCAGTCGGCCAAGCAGACGGAGCTGTACGACGAGGCGCTGCACCCGTGGATGGCGTCCTTCCTGCAGGGCTTCAATGTGACAGTGATCGCGTACGGCCAGACAGGATCAGGCAAGACGTACACCATGGGCAATAGCATGCCGTCAACGTCCATGATGGCCAACAGCCTGTTTGCGAGGTCGCCGTCGAGTGAGGATAGCAGCGACGAGGAAGCTGTGGACACGCTGGACAGCGACGAAGGGTTGATCCCGAGGTTTCTGCACCATTTATTCGCTAAGTTGAATGACTCTGGAAGCAATTTTCAGCTCTCGGTGTCGTTCTTGGAGATTTATGGTGAGGAGATTCACGACCTGCTGGAAAATCATGACGCACAGAGGTCCAAGCGACGGGCGGAACCCCTGCAGTTGAGAGAGAACAAGAAGAACGGCGTGTGGGTGCAGGGGCTGACTGAAGTGCAGGTATCGAACCGACAGGAGGCCATTGAGCAGATGCGGAGAGGGTCGATGCGTCGAATTACGGCCAGCACGCAGATGAATGAACGGTCGAGTCGGTCACACGCGGTGTACACAGTCAAGATCGTCCAGCGAGTGTCTGAAAAGGACCCCAAGAAGAATTATCCTGTACCTAACAACCAAGAAGTGATGAATGTGCGGAGGCGCATTAAACCCGGATATGAGTCGGCGAGCGGTGGCGGAGATTTGAGTTCGGAGGTCTCAGACGCAGACGCGGTGATTGTCTCGAAACTTACGTTCGTGGATCTTGCTGGAAGCGAAAGGCTAAAAAAGACGCTTGCGGAGGGTGAACGTATGAAGGAGGGCATTCAAATCAACGTTGGTTTGTTTGCACTTGGCAACGTCATCAACGCTCTTGGTGATGAGAAGCGTCGTGCTGCATCCCACGCACACGTTCCCTACAGGTCCTCGAAGCTTACTCGGTTGCTTCAAGACGCACTTGGCGGAAATAGCAGAACACTGTTCATGTAAGTAGTGTGCGCTTAGCTTGAGCTAGCATTATACTGCATACTGACTTTTCGTGCATGATACTGCAGAGCGTGCGTATCTCCTGCGGACTCAAACTCAAACGAGACGCTAAATACCCTGCAATACGCTAATCGCGCCAAGAACATCCACAACAAGGCTGTGAAAAACATAGATAGCCGGTCAGCTGAGCTGGTGAATCTGAAGGCCTTCAACAAGCTGCTATGTCGTGAGCTTGTCAAGGCGATCTATACGGGTTTGAGTGACAAAAACCAAGCTGATGTGGATCGATTGACGGATAGTTGCTTGACAAACCCGAAAGTGCTATCATATTTGGGCCGGATAGAACAGCTTGCAGCATCGGCAGGATTGGAGTCCTCGAGCGATGAACGTTTATTTGAAACGCGGCGCCTGCTGGATGGTCTGACGAATCAGCTGTGTGAATTGGCGCCAAATGACGGATTTCGACGTGCTGTTTCCCTGACGAGCTCGAGTGAGGATGAATGCAAAAGTCTCGAGCCCCAATACGACCTGCTTGACCTTATCAGTGACAGCGGCTCCTCTGTAGCTGTCTTGGAGGAGCGAAAGACCGATTCAGAGTCTGCATCCGATGCAGCTTTTGTTACGCCTTACCCGCTTGGAAAACTATGCCGAACATTGGAAGTAATGAATGTGGCGTTCGAAATGCAAGAAATCCAACAAGTTCTAAAGCAGCAGAGAGAATCGTTCAATTCCAAGATTATCAACATGGAGACGCGCTATCATCGTCAGACGTTGCTGCGGAATGGACTCTCAGACATGATAGAGAGGATGCAAACGTGGCTATTATCGTCGGGTTTGGAACAAAATTCAGACAAGCGACGATCCATTGGCCGGAGTGTGGAAGAAGCGAAGGAGAAGTTGGAGTTGATGGACATGGATATGCAGGAGATCGAACGACAGAAGTCTGTGCTGACTCATGAACTGCATGTGGAGATTCAACGCTGCCAAAAAGAGTGGAAAGCGAAGCATGCCCAAATTGAGCAGATCCGAGAGGCCCCAGAAGAAGCAACGACGAATGCACTCAACGTCCTGACGCGCAGAACCGAAATTAAGGTACTGTTACTCTGCAGTGGCATCCACATCGAATAATGTATTGATGAAACTTCATGTTCACAGGTTCGATTTGATGGATACGATCTTGACAGCATATCAGAGTACTTGAAAGACGAAGAGAAGGAAATGGCGACCTTCATCGACGAAGACGACGAAGCCATTTCGTTCATGTCGCCACTGTTCACGAAGGAAGAGCTTGCTTCATCACAGTCTCGTGACGTGCTGTCGCTGATTCAGGACCAACTCCGGGTATGTGAAATGATGTTTACATGTGCACGCAACATCTGAGTCGGCTCACCATTGTGCATGCCGAAATTCGTATCGTGTAGGTCGCACTTGACAAAGAGGCCCTGGAGTCTTCCATGAACAAAGAGCTACGGAAACGAGCGCAGCTGTTTCAGAATATCACCAACGGGTTGATGGCTTGCCATCGTGGCGAAATGACTGAGCAGGAGTTCATGGAGAAAAATGAGGAAGACCTGAAAGACTGCGAGGATAGCATTTCCCAGATCCGCGATGCAATGAGAGCCAAGCGTGGCCAACGAGCAGCAATGACTGACATACTCGACTCGATCAAGTCTCTCGATTCGGCGAAAGATGTGATTCGAAGACTCATCGTTGAGATATACTCACACTGGAGGATTTACATGGTATTTGATGAAGAGGAGAGCATGAGGCAGCAAAGAGAGACCGAGGAGAGTGTACAAGAAGCTCTGGCGGTGGCGAAGGCTGACATGCTCAAGAAGGTGGAAGGGCTCGAAATGAAGTACGAAAAGGATGTGCAGTGCGCCTTTCAGATGGTGACGAGTTTTAATGATACCGTCAAGTCGGATGAGGCATCGCCAGCGCTGGAGTCGTCCGTACAACAGGTACCAGCAAATGCTTTCACTGCATTAGAGGAGCGTGAAAGGATGCTAGCTGCTCAGTTGGCTGAAAGGGACGAGCAAATGGCGGCCATGCGTGCGGAATTAGACGACTTTCAGTCATCAGTGAAAACCATGGAGATGAAGGAGGAATCCTTTCGCTTGATGAGTGTACGTTCTGATGTGATATTTCCCTACGTGTGAGCAGTTTCTAATAAATGTGTGTGTTGCAATCTCAGAGATGCCAAGAGGTCTGGAAAGAGCTCGGACTAAATGAAGAAGATCAAGCAAGCAAGTTCCACGATATTAACGAACTGTTGCTGAAAAGGTGTTCCGACGAGTTGGAAGGCCTCGAAACCGTTCGTGAGAAGTTGCAGGCTCGAATTGACGTCGCATATCACGCTGTCAGTCGGTTGGAATCCGTTTTCGATGTGGCTGATCGCGTGGATATCCAAACACTTGCTTCAATAGCTGGGCCAACGCTGCTGGAGCAAGAGAAGTTCTTGCTAACGGCGCAGAAGCGCCTGTCTGATGAATTATGGCGTCGACTAAGCACGCGCATTCGAATGTCCGAGGGGATTCGGGAGCTAGTGGTTGGCCTTCAGATTGGGTCCATGGAGGATTTCCGCCACGTTTCGCAAGAGGAAGTTGGCAATTTCGATATGGATAGGATACACGCTTCGAGTGCGGAGTTGGACGTCTGGAAAAACTATCAGCAAAACAAAGATTCTGAGAAGGCACTTGGCGAAGTTTTGGAGAGCTTACTCGAGTCGAACAGTGTCTGCAGCACATCCCTGCAGCGAGACGAGCTTTTATTTAATGTGCTGCTCAAAGAGAAATCAAAGCGGATTGTAGAGCTGGAGGAGAAGTTGGGGACTATCAGGTCAATCGCGCGGAAGGCTCAACTCTCTCAAGATGACATCGTCTCGGTGATTCACACGTTTCGCGATGCAGAGAGCTCACTGGATGTTGAAGTTGATGTGAATGGAGAGAACGTCTTCGATGAGCTTTGCGATTGGGTTCTCCAGAGGGGCGGTCAACTTGATGTCAGCAAACGAGGGTTGGATATTCTGGCCAAGGTGCTAAGGGGTTTTGAAGAAGTTCAAGCAGGACGACTGAACGCCCTCGAGTTCCTCCACAGAACGCTGGAGGAAGCGTCAATGCTGACAAACGATGCTACTGCTACTGTTGCTGATGATGTGGAAGGTGGAGGTTCGGCTCAACGTCACACCTTTGCTGTCCCTGTTTGTCAAGTTCCGCACGATCTCCAACGAGTCGAAGACTTCATGGATACACTTGCCACTGGCAAGGAAATGCTGCATGATCTGAGTCAGCCTGTGGAGACTTCATTGCGAAGCCTATTTTACTCGATGAATGAAGATTTTGCAGCCTTCGGCATCGACACAGAGGAAGAGCGTGTGAGTTTCTTCATGGGCTGCAAAGACGAAGGACAGGAGATGCGGCGTGCAATTCTGAACAAGTACGCTGTGCAGTCGTCAAGTGCGGCAGGAGACGAGCAGGAGCAGAGCCCGCGATCACGTGAAAACAACAACGACTCGTTCCTATCAAGGCTCGATCCAGCGTTCCAGGACTTCCACTTGATCTATTCGGTGTCGTTTGGTGGCCTCCAGCTTCAGAGACTTCGCAACTCAATCACAGACATGGAGGAAGTGAAGCGCACAGTGAAAAGTGCGCAAAACCGGCTTCGATCCCTGCAGAAGATCATGAAGATCTTCAACAAGATCAACGAGTTCAAGGCCAAGATCGCCGAGTTCGAAGCCAGTGCCAGTCAGAAGGACCGGTTGTTTGGCAACTCCCTCAGGCTGCTTGAAGAAGAACGTTTCCGCAAGATGGCGGCCAAGCACTATCCCAACCTGCTCGCCTCTCTTCGCAAAGAGGTGACGCGGTGGCTGGAAAACGAAGATGGCGAGTACGACCTCAGCGTCCTCGGCGAAGACCTCAAAAACCTTCTGCTGGACATGATGAACACCAACACGGGGCTCATGCATCTAGACTTGGGCACCGTACGCCGCAGTTCGGCAAAGGCGCCGCTGACTCCAAACTCCAGCAGCTCCAGTCTTCAAACAACCGCCAGTGGGAACAGTACTCCGCGATCTGCTACACCAGCCCGTGTCCGAACGCAGTCGCTCAATTCACGTGCCAGCACTCCTCGAACACGACACCTGGACTGAAATTGACGTCTTCTATGGATAGTTAACCACTGCTGCTGTACAGGATAATGAGAAGCAAGCGGCAGACAAACCGTAACGCGTATTTAACCAGCACCTGTGTGCATTGAGAGGATCTTTACGAGGAGAGCTTCCGCTGCTTTGGTCAGGATCAGGTGAGCTTGGCGTTCTGCGCCTGGTACTTCTGGTACTTGCTGGAGAGCTCCCACCCGAGGCCGAGGAAGACGACGGCCACGCCCAGCCACGACATGAGACTGAGCTCGTGGCCGTACCAGACGACGGAGAAGAGGATGGTGAAGAACTTGCGCGTCGTGGTGATGGTCGTGCACGTGAGCGCCGAGAATTGCTGGATGGTGAAATAAATGAAGTTCTGGCCCAGCGCGCTACAGACGGAGAAGTAGAAGACCGAGTTGAGGATGGCCGGGTTCTCGATGCAGAAGAAGAAGCCCTCGAGCGCCTGGCCCGTGAGCAGCGCGCCGACGCCCGTGTAGACGACCGCCCAGAGGTTCGTGTTGAGCATCTGCTGGTGTACCGAGGGGCGCAACTGGTGCGCGATCTCCTCCTGCTTGGGGCCCGAAATGCCGTCCAGAGTCAGCGACGAGAAGAGCAGCAGCAGGCCGTACGTGCTGTTCTCGCGCTCGGCGTGCTTGGCCGAAGCCTTGCCCAGCTGGAACACGGCGATGCCCGACGTGATGACCAGCACGCAGATGTAGTCTCGCAGCGTGTATTTCTTGCGGCGGATGAGCACGCCCATGATCATGACGGGGATCATCTTGCACGACTTGCCTAGAGCTTGAGTGGGGAAACTCACGTGCTTCAGGGCTTCGTTACTGCACAGCATGGCGCCTAAGTAGGCGGCGGCCGTGAAGGCGAAAGGAGCCAATGGCATGCGAGCTCGCTCGGGTTTCCACACGAAAGTGGCGGCGTAGGCCACCAGAGAGTTGGTCACGCACTGCACGAACAGCATGAAGAGTGTAGCCGTGAACTTGTCGCCACTAGGAGACCGGTACGTGAAGCTGTGCGGACAGTTATGGAGGTTGGTTAGTAAGGTTATTTGTACGACGATAAGCTCGTGGTTGCGGTGCGTACATTTTCTCCTGGAAGATGCCATAGCTTAGGTAGCACGTGTAGATGCCGACGATGCAGATCACCAGGTTGAGAATGCTCGAGTCGCGAGGACTCGACGCGTACAGCACAGTCCGCCCCATCGTTGCCCTTAGCGATCTATTGACTACTGGGCCTGGCTGACAGCGTGTCGGCGGCCACGTGGAACTTAACTTAAACGAAAACAAAAATAAACTTAAACGAGTATCCCAGATTTGCGTGGTCCCCATTAACTAGTGTAGTGTGGACCACGCAAATTGAGGATACTCAGTTAAGTATATTCAAGTTTTCGCTTAAGTTAAGGTCACTTCAACTTCTGGATGCTTGTCCCGTGGACTGTATGCGCCGGCGTTGAGTGTCGATCGCATGGGACCATGAAGCCGTCTTCTTACCCGCTGCAGTCGGGCGAGATTGTTTCACAGACTGCTGTCCGGCTGCTGGTTGACAGGGAACGGAAAAGCAACAAAACAAGCGCGGCTGAGTCGTGGGACTAGAGGCCTGCGATCGGCCTACATGGTGCGATTCGGCCTTCACTTTTGCAGACCGGACCAGTAGTCCCAAAACCGACTAAGAATCTTAATGTTTCCGAGTCTCACCACCTCGGACCAAAAATGGTTCAAGAAGCAGATGCAAGAGCTTGGGACCGACGGTGAAAAGAAAGTGTGATGAAGGGACTGGAATTGAGTGAGCAAAACACAGTGTGTCGTGGTGCTATAATTACCAATGTTCATCTTGAGTCGAACTCGCTCAACAAGGAGCTGAAATTTGTGGTATTTATACGGACAGGAAATGAAGAGCAGCATGCGTTTAGGCTCGAGACCGTAGCAAAACTTGCCGTCACAGATGCAGCCCACTTTGGTGCTTTGCAGTTATCGCGCTAGTGCGTCATGAAATTAAGCAACGAAAGACTTTGATTCACAGCAAAAATGTTGGCGTCCTTCAAGTGGCAAATCACTGCTGCACCGAGATTGTTTACTCATTGCGGTGTAACGGAACGAGGCGGAGGGCAGCGATCTTATGTGAGTTTCGTATTTTCTAACCTTGCGGAGCGTACAGATCTGTCATTGATCGAAAAGAGAGCCCCCCCCTCCCCCCCGCGCCGGCGCTCCCATTTTATATCGTGATGGTCCAAATAGGAACTGAAGAGCAAAACTTATGACATTTTCACGCTGATCAAGAGCTGACATTACTACTGAGCTACTGCTGCGACTCGAGATGAATACGTTCCATCACTAATTGCACTTCTGTAGTTTGAAGTAGTTTAGGAAAGCGAAAGCACTATCCGCCAACTTGCAAAACACGCTGAAAAAGAAGGGACCCAACTCGGTTGGTGCACGAGGGCGATAATCCAATTATCGTATCGCTTTTGGGGGAGAAAACGCAGATCACCGGCATATCGGGGGATATTACCACTGACGTTGCTAAGTGTATTCGTAATGCCAAGAGGGGCAGAAGAGCTTAGCACCGATTGTACTCTGGAAGCTTTCCGTGTGCAAGGCAAACTGCGACGAGATTGTGTATGAGGGGCCATTTCCGGTGCTCATTTCCACTGATACAGGCCTTAAACACAGTCCAAATGACGAACTCCGCGCGCTTGGTTAATTGATCTCGCCTCAAATGAAGCCCATCATGATGCTATATCTCAAAAGGAGACTTTGCACCACAATCAAAATTAATTCGATAAACGTGCAATAGGAACTTTTACTATTGACGTCAACCAGTTCAGATATATACGCATTTTTAGTGACAGAAGTTAGGCACGCAGCCCGTGGGTTGGGCACCAACACGGAAGTTCGTACCAAGCAAGGTGTCCCTGCGGTGGTTCCAGCGATCGGAAATCTGGTCGACGACGCCGCGCTATGATGGAGCAGTTGCAGCTCTCCTCATGTTGAAAACTGGAGCAAAATCGTCTAGCTCCGAATGCACTCTTCGGACTCAGCTGCTCCATATAGCAATCTGTGCCGGGATTGTACCGCATCCGTCCACTCGTGGCAGCTTGGAGGCCGTCTAAAGTTGCATTCCAGGTTGAAGCTGCAATGTTGCTTGTCGAAATCGTCCTTCGCGCAACGTTTTTCGCGACTCTAACGCAACATAAGTCCAGCCCCTGCAGGCCAACCGCGACGAGCTCCACTCTTCAAATTGACTCGCAGTAACATGCGCTCGAGCGACAGCCAGAAGGTGATCGTGGTGGGCATCCCCAAGACGCTGGACGATGCGCAGCTAAGCGAGCTGTTCGGCGACTTCGGCGCTGTGGCCGAGGCCAAGGTGGTGCTGGACGCAACCTCCAAGGAGTCGCGCGGCTTCGGCTTTGTGACATTCACGGCGGCGTCGGCCATGCGCGCGGCCATCAAAGGCATGAACCGGAAGGTGGTGCAGGGCCGCACGCTCAACGTGCGGCAGCTGGTGCCCAAGGACCAGTTCCAGGCGCAGAAGCAGGAGGAGCCCGACGCCAGTCAACGGCCGTGTTGGCTGCTGCGTAAGGGCAAGTGCCTCAAGGGCGCGGCCTGCCCGTTCTCGCACGACATCAAGGACGGCGAGTTCGGCAACTGCTTCGAGTTCGTGCAGACGGGCAGCTGCAAACGTGGAGACAAGTGCAAGTTCTCGCACCCCCAGAAAGACGATGCGGAGACGGAGGACGAAGCTGCGGAGCCCAAAAAGCCGGAGAAGCGAGTGTGCTACAGCTTCCAGAACGGACGTTGCCATAGAGGAAAGAAGTGTCTGTTTGTCCATGAAATGCTGGCCAACGAGGAGAAACCTGGTGCTAAGAAGGAGAAGAAGCAGCCGTTCGAGGTGGTGGAGAGTGAGGCTGGAAAGAAGAGGAGACGACCGGAGGAGAACGAAGAGGTGGAGCAAGTGAAGGAGACGAAGAAGGAGACGCCGGCTGCCGCTGGACTGGCGGCCCACGTCAACGACTTCATGAGTCGGAAGCAGACGCGGGAGCCCAAGCAGAAACAGGTCAAGCAGAATGCCGCACCGAGGAAGTTCGAGTGGAAGGCCAAGGTGCAGAGTAAGGAACCCGAACACGAGCGGGAACAGGAGCCGGAGTTTGAGACGAAGGAGCAGGTGCAGGTGCAGCAGCGTCCGGTGAAGAAGATGAAGACGGAGAGGGTCGACATGGGCGCTGCATTCGACGGCGTCTCGGACGACGAGTCTGGCCCCAAGCGCGGTGGTAAGAAGCAGAAGGTGGACAAAGAGACGATGCGCGCGAACCGCGAGAAGCTCAAGCAGGAGCGACGTGCGAAGCGTGGTGCCAAGAAGACGGCGCTGTCGAAGCTGTTGACCAAGGGCGAAGTCGCGCTGGACGCTTGATTTGATTTTGCCAATGCACGAACTCAGTATACTTGATAGAAAGATTGCCAACAAAACGTTTTCCATTGACGCCCGGCTCGGTTGACCTTCTTGATGTGAGAAATATGGCATTCATACGATGAGATGCTGCTTGACTGTGGCACATCACATGTTGATTCACAACCAGGTCGCACTGACTTTGAGTCTTAGCCAGCGCGACCTGGTCGTGAATCCCAACTTGTAATGTCTTGAGGCATAAATACATGAATTGGATGCAAGAAATGCGAGATGGACTTCATTGAAATGTTGAATGAGGCGCAACACTGCTCGCAACTAATCAAATCATAAAATAAGACAGCAGCCTGACTGTATTTGACTCAGCGCGAACTGAACAACAGCCGTCACCTTGTCGCTGGTGCCTGTTTCTTGGAGCTGCCGCAGAGGCAAAACAGCCCCATTGTCGATAATTTCGACCGCCACAAAATGACTGCTGCGAGCTAGATATCCCAGCGCTGAGGCTGCGGTGACCTTTCCGCGCTCGCTTCCGCAGCTCAACAACTTCACCAGCAACGGAATCGCTCCTTCACGTGCAATCATTCTCGCGAACGATCCACCCCCCTTCGCAATACACTCAAGCGCATACGCGGCAAGCCCCTCTGGATTACCACGAGCCAGTAGTGCAATCAACGAGTCAACTGCACCTTGGCGTACCATCTCATTTAGGGCCGGCATGTTGTTGTCTGCAATTTTCCCGAGGGTTAGTGCAGAGACGTCACATCCTCTATCCAGCAAAGCGATAAGTGATGGGATAGCTCCTGCAGACATAATCGCCGTCCCTATTACGGTGTGAGCAGCGATTTCTTCAACGTCACTTCCGGCTTGTAGGAGTTGTCTCAACGGTCCGATGGCGCCTTGGTTAACAATTGCTTCAGCGACAGTCGGATTGCCATGCGCTAGATTTTGAAGCAAAAGCAGCGTTGCGGCTCGGCGTTGACTTTTTGGTGCACTTGTCAGATACAAGACCAGCGGTGCAATTGCACCGTGGCGTACAATCTCACTTCCAGCCTGAATATTCCCATAAGCGAGATTTCCCAGGGCTGATGTCGCTCTCCGTTTCTGTTCGTCAGTTCCTTCGGTCACCAAAGCGACCAGTAGGGGGATAGCTCCGTGGCGCACAACTTCAGTTGCAATAGTAGATTGTCGTTGTGAGATGTAAGCAAGCGCGCTGGCTGCGCATTCCTTTCCATGCTCTGTCCCGGACTGTAACATCTGGACAAGTGGTGCGATGGCTCCATGCTGCACAATATCGAGGCTTAATGTTGGAGCAGTGGCCGTGAGAGTGGTGATTATTTCCGCTGCTTTCTCCTTCAGCAGAGAATTCTCACTTCTCAACAGTGCGACCAACGGCGGGATGCCTCCTAGGCGACCAAGCTCGGATCCGTTGGCTGAGTTGTAAACAGCAGTGCCGATGAGAACTGTAGCAGACACGTTTTGGTCATCTGTGCCCCCAGTCAGTATTGCGACCAGTTGTGATGCAGCCCCTTGAAATATCTCTTGTATAACCATCTCTCGATCTGAAGTTGTAGCGTATAACCATATGCTGTTCAGGGCATATAACACGGAAAGTCGATGAAACTCGATCCCGGTCCCAAGAAGAGCTATCAAAGCTGGAACTGCTTTTTTCTGCGAAATGACAGAACTTGCCTCCGTGCATTTCGCCAAATTGCCAAGAGTCCAAGTGGCCCGATGCTTCTGCTCGTCCGTACCGACAAGAATCAGCGACACCAGCGGTCCAATCGCCTCCTTTTCCACAGCTTCCAGCCTACAGGCTCCGTTCGTGATAGTCAACTTTCTTAAAGCCTCAGCTGCCCAGAGCTTCTGGGTGTCCGTTCCCTTTCGTAACAGGGCAGTCCATGGGTCAATCACTCCAGCTTCTCGCAGCGCTTCACAGTGGTCTGTTGTCGCAATACACGCACAGCGAACGACCGCTTCTGTGGTGGCAAGACCAGCGCCATTTTGCAACGCCTTCTTTAGTGCGACGAACTTTTGCAGCTCAGGATCTCGGATACAATCACGAAGACCATCCAGCTCAAGCTTAGAAACTCGCGAGTCAGAGGCCTGATCCCAGTCGAGACACTCCAGCGCGTACACCTGGGTAAAAAATGTATGACCAGAGCGTATCAAACTCATGAGCAGTTCAACACCATTAGCCGCGTATAGCACGGCCCGTTGCTCGTTATCAGCGCATTCTTGGACAAGATCCAGCAAGATCTTCTCCTTTTTTGAGTCGGATGCGCTTTGAACTTGCTTTAGGAGAGCTGTGACCCGGTTATTGTTGAGGCTCGGCAGTGAAAAAAGTACTTGCACATCGGTTAGTGCAGATCGAACAGCTGAACTCGCACTTCGAGGTGTCGAGCTCGGTGGGGCAGATTTGCCATTGGCGCAGGAGTGTGAATCTCCAACGACCACGACATTGCATACATTGCAAAACTTGGGGGTGTCGATTTGCCGTAGAGCAGCTTCCTCTCTTTCCTTGAGGCCTCTCAATCTCTCGATAACTTGCTGGAGGCTTACGCGCTTCGTAAGGTTTGAGTTTGTCATTCCAACTACAAGATCCCACACGTCGTCTGCGATTCCGTCGGGTCTGTCGGGAATACCTCCATTTCGAAGATTTTCACGAACCGCATCGTCAAGCAGGCCATAGAAAGGAACAGCATCGGTCACAGCTTCGATGATGCACATCGCGAACGAGTACACGTCGGAGGCAAACACTGGCTGCTTCGTCAAGCACTCTGGTGCGCGCCAGCGTAGCGCACCGACACTGTCGGTATCTACGGCCTCTGCTTTCGACATGGTGGAGCAACTTCGTACGGTACTGATGCCAAAGTCCGACATCTTGGCCTGGCCATCTGCTCCAACGAGGATATTGTTCAGCTTGAGGTCGCCGTGGACAACGTTCTGCTTATGAATGTAGCCCAATCCCAGGGCTGTGTAACAGGTCTAGTCACGCCTGCCTGCCGGCGGGTTCGTATGCTCAGAGCACGGCCTGCGGGTGGACGCCCAGTAG